>VXAU01000284.1:0-193692 GCA_013399695.1 Formicarius rufipectus
ATATAAGAAAAATATAAGAAAAATATTCACTGCTAAAAAACCTTGAGTCTTTCTAATGATTTCCCCTTGGACCTCAGAGTCTAAGAAGGTCCTGGCTAAAGCACAGTGAAGAGTAATGTAAATTTTAAAAGCTATAGTAACTGTAACCCAAAACTGGGCATGAATAGATGAACAGCAATTTTGCTCTTCTTTGCCTATTGAAACATTCATGCTGCTTGTTTTATTGACTTGCAACACAATGAGAAGCCTTCAAAGCCATGAAAATAGGTGTTCAGCTCCTCCTCTGATCTTCAGTGATACTTCCATTTTGCCTTTAAGGTTGTGGCCTTTATACTGCTTTTTGCTTTTTGTTGTTGCTTAATCTTGAGGGATCCACAGCTCCGTGACAGAATGCCTTCTGTGCCCACCCCTTTCCCAACAACGATGCTTTATTGGAATGTCCTGAGCCAACAGAGTCCAATATCAGGAAACACTTCATTTTCACTTCATCATTCACCTCATTGACAGATAATTACAGAATAAATAAGTCCAGAGATTGCTTTGGAGGTGACAAATATAAAACCATCACAGCACTGTCTTCACTTTAACACTTTCTTTCCAGCTGGGAACAGAAGCCTGTGCTGTTAAACAGATGGTAGATCGGCTCTGTTTTGGAAAGTGTGATGGGGAATGTAGTCTGGCAGGATATTGTAAACACAACATAGAAGAACTTGAGATCCTAGCCCAGCACAACAGCTGTAGCTGCACTTCAGATGGAAATCTTTCAACTTCATCTACCTCTCTCCTTTAGTCCCATCTTCTTTATTCCCTCCTCTATCTTCACAATTACTGATCCCCCCAACATTTATTACTGTGTTGAAAACATTTGTGCAAGTTTTTAGAGCTCAAAAATCATTTAAAGAAAACTTCAAATCCTAGCAGTTCTCTTCAACAAAGAGGCCAAATTAGTCTACAAAGAATCCTCAAAAGCTGAAGGAGCCACGTTCTCCCTAGACAGAAATTAAACTCCTGTTGGCAACACCAGCAGAGCTTGGCTGATTTTTATCCCTTAGAAATGCAAACCTTTCTATAATTTGCTTTCAGGAAATATCTCCAGGTAGGTAATTAAATCCCTCACTTACTGACAGACCTGGTTTACAATCTGGTCATTATTGGTAAGAATTCTTATTTATACTCTTCTTCTCATTTTTACCCATGCACAAAAATATGTCCATTTTTTCCACTTAGCACAGGACCTGTCATGTCCTGATCCCACAACGCTTTTCTGAGCTCAGCAGGCCATTATTTAGATTCTGTTAGGAAACCCTGAAGCAAGGACCAATATGGGTGGTTTTGGAATTCCTCCCAATTCCTGTGCTCTCAATATTCTAAAGATCCTCAAAGGCACAGAAGTTACTCATTTTCCTTGGAAGACCTGGGTGTACTTTCCAAGATGTATTCTTGCATTTCAGAGTTTTGCCTGTGTCTAGTGACCACTTTCCTACAGCAAGCAGGAAGGAAAATGCAGAACACTACACACACATTCCAAAAAAACAGCTTAAATTCTTCCCAAAATCCAAAAGGAAGAATTGTCCCAGAGCCCAGCTCACAGCAAACTCTGATACCCTGAAGGATATGTCACTGCATGGGTAATTATAAGGAGAACATTGGCAACTATTTATTTCTTTTTATCTTGTAATATGTTTGAATTCCATTAGGATGCAACTGCCTCGCCTGAAAATAACAAATAATGCTGTTAGAGAGAAGCTGAGATTTAATCCCTTTCCCTCAGAGAGAGGCACAGCAGAGGTGGCTTCTTCTGCATTCCCAGGTGATTAATATTCATTGGAAGAGGCACTGGAGGACCTTTATGAGGCATGCCAATTAAGGCTGTGAGGAATTAAATAAAGTTGTGTCCTAAACAGAGCACTGTGTATGCTGTCGTTATTTTGATAGTCTTGACACCCAGGTATCTGTGTCACAGCTTGAAATTCTGAAAACCGGCCGGCACAGGACAATGATTCTTATTCCATTGATGAAATGATACCAATGTGTTTGTGTAACTGCCTGACTAGCTTTTTCTTCAGTTTTATTTAGACCATTTAGAAAGTAAAGTAAACCAGAACAAGTAATGCTGCTTTTAATTAGGATATGAGTATCTGTGTGGGAAGGAGTATGGATGAGATTATTCTGCTTACTAATCACTCCTTACATAAAACAAGTGCAATTGCATAGACAATTTTTTTTTGATCACTTCAGTCCACCTACCCAACATGCCCAATTTAAGTCAAAATTCAGATCTTTGTTGCATTCTATCCAGTTCTCAATGCAATCTTACCCTTGCCAGCAGCTGTACTGAGTCTGACAAAGTGTGGATGTACATTTTGTTCTGCCACCTCTGATAGGACAAACTTAGGACAGAAAGACTTTGAGGTGAGAAAGACATCCAAGGATGGCAAGGTTTTAAAGAAACTGAGTGAAATACACCCAAACTCATCTATCAGAACTTCAAAACAAGGTAAAAAGAAAGAACAGCTACCAATGTACTCTTAATAAATACCTGAGCAGTGACATAGAAGGTACTTTGTCACCTGCCAAGGAGTTAATGGCTTCATAACCCTTCACTCAAGATAGGAAAGTCTGGTGAAAAATGGGATGTCCCTTCATTTACTGTAATAGCTCATGTAGGATTGATTCTTGGAACTTCTCAGAACTGCTGATGGATGAGTGATTTCTAAACTGGAGACTGGCAAGACTCAGTGGGAGACTGGATGGTCTGAACTCAAGAGGCTTAGCTAAACCACAGTAACTTTGGGCTGAGACAGTCCCAGGCCTGTGGAGGGATTTCTCTTCTATTCTTACAAATAGGGTGGGGCAGCCAGTTGAAACAGCAAATGAAGTTGATCGGGCACATTTTAAAGAATTGGTGTTGATGGGGATAAAACTGTTCAGAAAAAAAGAATCCCTTATCATGCCCAAAGCCAGGGATGTAGGGATAAAGAGTCCATGGAGCTGATCTTACTCCTCAGAAGTCAACAGAAAGGTTCCAGTGGTATGAAAGGTATTAGACTGAGCATTACCTTACTACTGAAGTATTCAGATATTGCCCTATCCACAACAATTACAGATTTTTTTTTAATATGCAAAACATTTTTCTCCTTTCAGAGGAGAAAGAAATGAAAAAAATATTCTTAGTGCTGCAGGAATGTCCTCTTGCAAGAAAGTTCCATTTTTACAGACTGAATTATTATTATTTTGTGGAAAATTGGAAGTGAGTGTCTAAACTCTAGAGGAATTTTTTTTTATTTATGCACTGCCTATTAAAATATATCCCACCCACAGAACAGGGCAGGCTGTTGAGTTTTCAGAAAAGAAAAGGTCACAAGTACAGATGATCTAGGAAAAATGTTTTCATTTACAAGTTCTACTCAGTTCTCTTCAATTCCAGTCTTTGTGTCTTAATTTAATGGGTAACATAGCCTTGCTCTTAGTAAAGTCACCCAGAGCACACAGAGTGCAACCGAAATCTTGCTATTTGTTGCTAAGGAGAAAAAAAAAAAAATGCTGCTACCCACACCTGTTAAAAATGAGATAAATGTGTGAAGTGTAACAGAACTGATACCCAAAATGAGAACCGCTTTGACTGCCTACTTTGCAACTAAATAATGGAGAGAGAGGGATTAGCAGATGCCCCTTATCTATATCTTTATATAGATGGTGAAGGAAATACAGGCACATGATATAGTTTTAATTGGATTTCCTCAGACTGTGTTCCAATCAATAATTTTGGTGGGAGGAGAGGAAATCATCTCCTTAATGCTTTCATCAGCATTAATCACAGCTCATTTGTTTCTACAGAGGCCAAAGACAAAAGAACTGGAAAGAAATTAGAGGCACCAGCAGCTTTTGGGTTCAAGGAACAAATACCTTGGGGTTCTCCTTGAGTCACTGAACATTTCTCCAACTGTTCTAGGAGCAACAGAAAATAAAAAAATAAGAAGAAAAAAAAAAAAAAAAAAAAAAAAAAAAAAAAAGAAAAAGGAAAAAAAAAAAAAGCATATCACTACCATAGTATATGTGAAGGCACTCATGAGCACTGAGAAACACCATTTCCCAAATGGAAAACATCCTAAATCCTGATGTTCTCAAAGGTATCTCAGGAGACAAGAATCCAGCATTCCCCTCTGTAAACCACACTACTTTGATTCACTGCTTCTGGAGGAACCACATGCTCTGGGTTTTTAGGTTACACCCAAGGCATGAGGCATGGTTGATGAGGTCCTAAGGCTTAGCACCTTCCCTTTCTTTCTGTCCCCACACTGTTAATTGTTGAGGTCACACCATTGCATCCTGGGCACTGGCAGATCTCCATGCCAACTGGTTTGCAAAACTAGAGGAATTGTTTAAATACAGAGCACAGAGATGGTTGTCAGAAGGAGCATGTCCCCTAAAGACCATTGTCATTTAGAGACAACCCGCAGCAAAATGAGATGGTTCTGTTGTTATGTAAAACTCATCAAAGGGATCAGTGCACTTAATTGCTGGTATGAGAATTCCTTTATTGTATCCTCTACTATTCCGTATTGGAAAATCCATTAACAGTTTAGGAAGGGAGCTCTGTTCACGTCAGAAAATATGCACAGGCTTGCACTGTATTCAATCAGCATCTTCATTCTGTCATGTATGGATAGGCAGAGTTACTGTCTCCCCTACAGAAGGTCTGCCTAAATATCCCTATCCACCTGAAAGAGCTCATCTACTCTTTGCACAACTGTCTAAAACAGCTCAACATCTAAATCATCTTCTACAGGAACCTTGTTCTCTTTACTGATTCTCAAAGAAGCATAGGGCAAACTACATCCTCTGCAGATAACTCAATTAAGTGATTAATTTCTCCCTCTCCACATGTCCATTAGGTCAGACAGAACAGGACTGAACATCCAAGTCTAGAACTTCTCCTGGAACATGACATTTTGGTTACCTGGAAAACCCCTAGAACTTCCTCATATTTACAATACAAAATGCACCTTCAGGCTCTTCACACCATTAGCCAATTAAATAATTTCTATCAATGCACTTTAATAAGTAGGATACTGTAGGAAGGGAACAGCTTGATAGCAAATTAATGTTCAGTATTTGAAAACATCTGGGGGAAAAAGGAGATAAAGGGTTCTCATGGTAGGTGAATTCCTTCATGAAGCATGGAAAAGTCATCTTTAGTTTATGAGACCATCTCTGGGCTTCTGATGAGTATGTTCTTTTTCATCTTTGTTTTATATGGTCTTTAACAAGGCAAATTAGTGTTAATGTTCTGTTATTTATACCTCCCTAAACGTTTTAGGATGTTTGTTTTTTTCCCTTCTTGGTTCCCTACTTTTAAGAACAACACCCTGAGAGTCCTCTGGGAAATTATTTAGTCACCTTGAAGTTCTCGGGGTTTTTAATCATTTTTGTGTGTGTTTTGTTTCCTTTTTGCAATCTATATGGTGGAAGTTTTGATTTCTACCTGCCCATTTCAGGTCCCCACGTCCTCTGTTGTATCTGTTGCCCAGATGCAAAAGGACAGACAAAGTGGCCTTTTTATTCTTTCCAGTCCTCCCATTTTGTGTCTGTGAGCCCAAGATATATGTGAGGAATCACTTGTCAAAGTAGTTCACAAAGAAATGGCATTTATTTTTAAAAAGCAAGTGTTTGCCCCTTTGGTGAAAGGAAATGAGCTTACTAAATGCCACATTAAATTGCATAAGTTAGCAGGTAGGTTTAGACCATAATAAACCTTCTGCTTTTCTAACTGTATGGGAAAACAAATGGTGGGACAAAAGAAACTGTCTTCGTGAGCTATGGAGAGTTTCCTGGGATTTATGAGTCTTTGTCCACCGTTAAAAGTACTTTATCTGGTGTTAAATGCAAATATCTGCCTGTCCAGAGCCCAAAGAGAGAGCACAAATGAATAGCACTACATGAATCTGTAATGTGCATTGGCTTTGTCTCTTTAATGTATTTATGGCTGCTTCACTTGCAGCATTTTTCATGGAGTTTTGTAGGTAATTATCTTCAGGGGTCCTTCCATCTTTCAGTGCCTGTGCAGTCTTCCTTTCTCGAGTAGCCCCATCAGCTTTTGCAGAAGCAACCCGAAGGCAGTTTAAACCACGTTTGAGAGAGATGTAAATGTTTCAAAGTTACAATAGCCTTGTAAGTTTTGTGGCATTTCTCAGCTGGCCAAAAGGATGTACTCATCAGTAACACACTCTCTTTTGGGATGTGGTTCATCTGACCTGTTTTATACATCTACTGAGATAGTTAAAATCCTTCAGATGTGTCTGAGCCTTGAGTTCTCATTTCCTGCCAGCTAATATGAAATGAGTCTAGACACTTAGATTACACATAGACATCTTCACAGAATATATCTAAAGAGATCTGAATCCCACCCTTTGAACTTGGTCTTTCCAGAGTAACAGCCAGTAAGAAAAGGTGGCACAGGTGACCTGGGTTTCGTAAGGCTTGTGCCTGATCTCTCCTCACTGCCCCACAGGGCTTTGCAGCTTCCTGTACCAGAAGCCACTTGGTGAGACAGATCATCCCAAATATCCACTGACTGCATTGACTAGATCTCTATTAACCATGGTGGGAACTGAGGTAGCCACACTTACGTGGCAATCCTAGGCTGAATCACAGCACTGGGACTCCAGTTAGTTGCCTAAAATGGGGGTTTTTAGTGACACTTCAGACATTCAAATGTATCTGAGTCATCTTCAGTTGCTGTGCCAGTCTGATGTGGTAAAGAAGGTACAACAAACCAAGTCCTGCTCAAACAGCATCTGGAGGGAATCCCAGGAAGTGTTAAAAAGGACCCAAGTCTCATGTTAGACAAACCACTCTGTGAAGAGCACAAGGAAATCACATATGACCATATGCCTTCACTTGCTTCCTTTTGCCTTTTAGATTCTCTTCCTTACCTGATACTTGTCAGGTGGTGGTGAGACCCTCACACAGGTTGCCCAGAGAAATTGTGGATGATCCAACCCAGGAAGTGTCCAAGGTCATGTTGGATGAAGTTTGGAGCAACCTGGTGTAGTGGAAGGTGTCTCTGCCCATGGCAGGGGCTTGGAACTAGATGGTCTTTAAGGTCCCTTCCAACTCAAACCATTTTATGATTTTCAGGATCAATGACTCTGTGATTCTATGCTTCTATTTTCTCCCTTACTATTGCTTTAGTCTTCTGCTTAGCCTCAGGAGTGGATCTCCTGAGGACAGCAGAAGTGATACTGGTCTTCCTTTGCTCCACCTATTGCAAGATCTTCCCATGATTTCATGAAGGAGCCTCAAAAAAGAAAGTCTATGTTTTCTCATCCTACTAGCCCCAATCAAAATGAAATACTTAAATTATTCACTCATATCCACCTCTAAAACTCTTTAATTCAGTTTTATATGTCCAGTCAGGAAATTAAAAAAGCCTCCATTTGGCTCTGTCAGTCATGCAGTGGTGGTCAATGTCCAGGAGCAGATGCATACAAAATATGTTGGCATGAAACATTCATAGAATTTTTATTAATATAGATTTTTTTAAAAATAATTTTAAATGCCTTTTTGAGCAGAAATAAAAAGCAAGATTAATTAAATGCATGTAACAAAACAAACTGTTTATTCTGTGTCAGATGACAGAAACAAGGAACAGCTTTTGAAGCTGGCACAGGCATGGCAGTGAGAACAGCAGACGCATTGAAATCTTGTGGGAAGGACATTCCCCTGATAGTCAGACCTGCACATGTGAAACTTCATTCCTCCCACAGAACAAAACACCATCCTGGCAGAATACCCACCAAATCTAACAGGGGAGGTGTCAAGAAGTCTCCACTGAGACCAGCTAGGAAAAATGCTCTGTGAAGTAGGAGCAAGGGACTGGGAATGATTTATCAGCATTATCACTGGGGAACTGAGCTGTCTGAGACACCAGCTGATGCAGTCCACTGATGTCTACTGCAGCTTGACATCAGGAATTGGATTCAGTGATCCCTGTGGGTCCCTTCCAGCTCAGGCTCCTCTATGATTCTATGCTCTGAAGGTCAGTAAATAATTATGCTCATGGGATGGGTCCTCTGACTTGTGTTTTCAGGCAGAATGAAGGTGACATTTAACAGAAAATACAAAACTTTTTAAGAATTGGCAAAATGGCATCTTTGCCTTCCATTGAGGAATTCAGCCCTCCTTCATCAGGCTATAGAGAAGCTGAAAGGTCTTGTTCAACCACTCAAGACTAGAACAATTCCGTATTATCACTTCCCAAATGCTTTTCGCTTTTAGCTTTAAAATGTGTTGCTTCCCATCCACCCAAACACAGACTTGGCTATGGTGGACCATGTGCTTCGAAGCTTCAGGCTGGAACAGCCAGGTTTACCATCTCTGAAGCTGAAAGTGAATATGATGCAAAGACTCCATCTGATACCTGTCTTGGTGCAACAGCACAGCAGGCTGTGGCTCAGCCTGTGCTTGTGTCTTGCAGTTGGCTTTTGGTTAGCTCCTGGTGCCAGTCAAAGGTCTGCATTCTGATTTTCAAATGATTTGATGATGCATGTCCTGGAGACACATCAGAAATTGAATTCTGCACAGAATTGCAGCAGCAGCTGTGATCCTCTGGGGCAAAATGAATCACTGAGCATAGGGCTGAGCATAAAGCATCCTTACTTAACTGAATCAGCTTTGGGGCAACCTTTTAGAGGAAATGAAGCAATTTGACACTCCCTAAGAGTGTGTTTGGTGCTCTCTACAAAGCACTCTTAAAACTTAGTCTTCAAAAATTATTTCCCTTCAAAAACAAGGTGCAGGTGATGAGAGTTTTATGTCCTTTCCTAGTGTTTCCTGACCAAGTGGGTATGTGAGCTTTGCCAAACAGAGTTGTGAGCCTAGAAATTGCCAGTGGAGTCCCCCAGACAATTCTGGATTTCAGTTTGCTTAAGCAAAGGGACAATCAGCACCTCAGGCTGTTCTGCTTCATGCACAGGAGTTTGGTCACTCTCCAAGTCATCCTCTCCTTCAAGTTTACTGTTGCAAGGCCACCACTTTCTGTTTAAAGAAGATTGCAGTGGGTATCTCAAGAAAGAAGCCAATTTTACTCATGATGAAGTTGTTGTTCTCAAGAAAAGCCCAATTTACAGCCTGCATGATACGTGCTGGTTGTGCCAACAAAGTCCTGAGAAAACGACTGTCACAAACCGTATTTGAGCATCTCCTGTGGTAATACTCAACATAACCATCTGCAGCAGCACTTTCTAGAATCATGGAATCATTAAGGTGAGAAAGGAACTCCAAGACCATCGAGCTTAACCTTTACCATGTCCCTTGCCAGGCACCTCCTTATAATGAGACCAAATATTTTTGTGGCAACACACAGAAGTGCCATCTGCTCCCTGCACAGAGCCTGAGGACAAAGCAGCACAATTTGATTAAGCAGAAGAGGACTGATCCTACAGCAAAACAACTGCAGAGCTCTGCTGTCATTGACAGTTTTCAAGGCAATATGCACTAGAACAACAGACTGAGTTGTTTTTTGGTTTTGTGGTTTTTCGGGGTTTTTTTTCCAGTTATACTAAAAAGTCATCCACTTTGACTGCGAAACCAAAACTTAATACTCTACCCCATCCAATGCCCAGCCTCTAGGACACAGGTGCCAAAAATTATCCACATAGGTTTTTCTAATCTCACTAGGACTTGACTCCCAACTGACATTCAACTGACATTAGCTGTTCAAAGAGTTCTGGGGAGGAAACAAAGAGCTGATGGAAATTCTCACCCCAGTTATCTGAGGCTGGTGGAAAGGGAGCATGGGCCAGCAGGTAAAGGACCAGGCCACCAGTGAGTAGTTCAGTGCTTGCCTCTAGCTTATGGTGACCAATGAAGTTAGCTAGTGACCTCCCCTTTGCTGCTCTTCCCACTTCAAATCCTTACTTACTTTATACAAACATAGTCTTTTGGACATGGAAGGCTCTTGTCTCCTAACCATGTGCATCCTGCTTAATACGGCACTTCACAAGAGGTGTGACTACTTTGCACAGTGATCCTTGTCTAGTCATTAGATCTCACCTGGTGTAATTCATCTCATTTTTTCTAGATTCATTAGGGTAAAAATCCCACCAAAAGAAAAAAAAAAAAAGGCAAAATGGGAAAATTAATATCAGAAATAGTAATTGATAAAAACACAACATGTGTTGTCAGTGTGGGAAGAGGATTTCCAAGCCTCATAGATTTAGGTGGTTAAAACCCCTTGTTTACTTAGGTGGTTAAAACTCTTTCATGATCTAAGTCCTCTGTTCTTCCTCCCCCCAAAACCTTCCCCTCTTGACGTACCCACCTCAAACACCTGGCAAAAAATGGGGTTTACATTCCTTTTCTGCCAGCTCAGGGTATTTTCACAGGGGAGGGAAGGATGCACCACCCATCCATCAGACGAGTTGTCCACCTGTACATCAGTGTGACAGCCACTTTGTTATCTTGATAGATTCTAACACGGGCTGGGAGTATCTTACTTACTGATACGATTCATTACACTTTAACATCTGATGCTCTCTCGTTGCTGTCTGGAAACATTGACTAAGTAGAAGTCCAGCATACTGATTTATTGGGGCTGGCAATTTGAATCCACTGAAGAATCCAGTTCAGGGAACTTTTTGCCAATACAGAATAACTTTGTTTGCTCAATAGAGGAGGTATCCATCTTTCAGCTGCCATTGATTGCTCTTACTTTTTTTTTTCTGCATGTCCAGGCTGTAAAGGGAAAAAAAGAACCCCGTCACAGAAAGTGATTGGTTTTGGTAGAGTCAAAAATGTTAAACCTCTATGCAGATAAAACAAACAAAGTGAGGAAAAAAAAATTGCCCTCTTCTGTAGCATAAAGATTTTACTTTGAAACACAGCTCACACAATTGATTATTTCCTGACTTACAATAGAAATATTCACTTAGACACAAGTTAAATGCCTTGATTTTTGTGCCCTGAAAGGCCTTCAGTGTTGCAATGGACGGATGTGGGGAATGGAAACAGCAATCATGTACTGGCACACAAGTTGCCAAGATATTCATGGGAGAGGGTATAAGAAATTCCTGGAAGATTTCATCATTCATACACACACACACACATGGACACCTTCCAGCCAGCTGTGGTAGGATAAAGCAGTCAGGCTTAAGGAACTCCTAGTCTGGCTTTGGACAGAAGGTTTGTGCTCTTACATGACAGAGAGGGAGATCACTGGGAACTGCTAAAACCTTTTTTCTATGTATTGACCATAGAATCATAGATTGTTTTGGATTGGAAGGAATCTTAAAGACCATCTAGATCCAAACCCCTGCCAAGGGGCATGGGCACCTGGCCATGAGCACTTCCAGGGTTGAGGAGTCCACAACCTCCCCAGGTACCTGCTCTAGTGCCTCACTGACCTTTATTTCAGGTCAGGACTGCTCACATTTCATGTCTTAAAAGCCCTGAATGGCACACAAGAGATGTTTTGTTAACAAATTCAGCTATTCCTCTGCCATTTGCACAAATGAAAAACAGAGATCTTTGGAAAGTAAATTGGAGACTGCCAGGAAATTTGAAACTTCAACAAATAGTAGGAAAACGTTCTGTGGTAGCCTCCCACAGAATTGTTTTCATTTTTTGCTCAACTCTCCTGAATCACTACAACACTCTACATCTGAAGAGACTGAAGTGTTACAGAGACAGTAAATAATAAACCCAGGTAAATAATAAACCCAGTAAATAATAAAAATTCAGGGAGGCTTGACCAGGAGATGGGTGTTATCTGCTCAACAACTGTTTGAGGTGACACATTCAGGTGACATGGGTAACTTGAGCAGGGTTTTCATTTTCCAGAGAAATAAAGCAAAATGTTGCTGCCCAGATTTCCTTGAAACTGGGTCATTTGTTTGCTTGCATCTATAAATGGAAGGTTAGAAGTGAAGGCTCAAGAATCACTCAAGTACCAACAGATTAGACAAAGAAGAATGGGGAATAAAACTTGGCAAATGCTTTTTTTAGTCATTATTTTCAGCCAGAATTAATATAAGTTTACCGTTCTGTCTCCAGGTTTTTTACATTTTGTGCAATATTTTCTGAAAGAAAATATAGAAAATAGAAAATGTTCTGAAAGAAACTCTGTTGATATGGCCCTGAGGGTCCTAATGTGCAACGAGATACACGAGTCAGCAGTGCAGCACTGCAGCAACAAAGGCAAATCAGATCCATGGCTGCATCCACAGGGGCACACTGCTGGCAGAGATGGAGAGGTCTTGGTCCTTCCTTTCCTCATCTAGGCATGTAGTGACAAGAGAAAGGGTTTTAACTGAAAGATGACAGGTTTAGATTGGATATTAGGAAGAAATTCTTCCCTATGAGGGTGGGGAGGACCTGGAATAAATTACTCAGAGAAGCTGTGGCTGCCCCATCCCTGGAACTGTCCAAGGACTGGTTGGCACAGGACTTGGAGCAACCTGGGAGAGTGGAAGGTGACCCTGCCCATGGAAGAGGGATGAAACTAGATTTACTCAGAATTTCACACCCTGAGCTGGGCTGATGCAACTGAAGCCACTCAGAGAATTTCCTTGTGCTTATCTGCAACTTCTGCAGCTTGAAAAGTCAAAGTCACATTTTTGCTTGCTAGTTCAAAAACCACCAAAAGAACAACTTTGTGTATCTGATTCATCAGGGAAATTAGCCACAAGTAGATACACAGGGTTCAAAAATGGAGATTTGCAGCTTTGCCCACTTGTTCTTGCAATGCTCTCCCACTATGAAACACTGAGAGTCCAAGGGTTTAACTTTCTCTCCTCCTTTTCTGGCCAAGATCTGTTTGGGAACATGGAGAGGACACCTCCAGAAATGGGCAATCACTTAATAAAACTGAATCTACAAGTTGTTCTGCTATATTTATTCACATGGAGCAGCAAAGTTCTGTGTTGACTTGGTGGCAGATATAAGATGAAGGAATAAAGTAGAAAACTGCCAGCCAGGGGAGTGTTCAGTGCCAAATGTGTCAGCAAAAACAGAGTCCAACAGGTTCCATGTGGTTTCTGGTAAACCAGATTAAAGCAACATCATAATTCTGCATAAAGGATTCTCCATCTCCTACAAGCATTTTGCTAATTTTCCTCTCTGCAAGAGAAAAACCCTCCCCAGGAACAAAGCAAAAAGAAGCTTTTAGCATTCAACAAACCTTTAGAAACAGTAAATTCATGCTATAAATTGCGCCTTCCACACCCCACCCCCTCCCACACAGACAGCAATGAACATTTAGTGCCCCAGGAGTGCCAGGAGGCGATTCCAGGTAAATGTTAAGTGCTGCCTGTTGCTACCTTCCAAATGTCAGTTCAAACCTTTGTGACTGAACACAAGCTCTGCTGCCTCCTTCCCCCACCAGCTTTCCCACATCACGGCACGTCGCTTGGAATTCTTATCCCTGTGTAAACGTGCTGCTTTTCTGACACCTCTGTGAGGGTGCCAGGTGGAGAGTTTGTTTGCCTGGAAAAATGCAGGGAAATTTCACCTGAATTTGTTATGTAGGAGTCAGACTCCCTAAGGCTGTTTTCTAAAACACATGTGACAAACTGTGCCTAGAAGTCCATTTCCCCCCCACTGTATGTACACAGTATAAACAACCAGCTCAGTGTTTGTGTCATGGGTTTCTGTAGCTGAATTTTAGTAGAAGGTGGGGGGGCTTCCAGGATGGTTTCTGTTAGAAGCTGTTAGAAGCTTCACCTGTCCTGTTGAGCTAATTCAAAATCATAGTTACGCCTCTGTGATACATACTCAGGAATTGGAGTGTTTGTGCAGTT
Source organism: Formicarius rufipectus (assembly GCA_013399695.1). Classification (NCBI taxonomy): domain Eukaryota; kingdom Metazoa; phylum Chordata; class Aves; order Passeriformes; family Formicariidae; genus Formicarius; species Formicarius rufipectus. The sequence goes on from VXAU01000284.1 coordinate 13,800, forward strand.
GAAAATTCCAGCCATGAGAGAACGCAGAGAGAGAGACACCAAGGTCAGAAGAGCAGGAGGAGGTGAAGGAAGAACCTCACGCTGGAGCAGGGGCAGGGGGGAAGGACTGAAAGCTACTCCCCCTCCCCTCTCCCTGAAGCCCGTGGAGATCTCTGGGGGTTTGGAGACCCCCCCCTGCAGCCCCTGGAGGAGCAGGTGGATGCAGAAGGAGCTGTTGCCCTGTGGGAGACCCAGGATGGAACAAGATCCTGAAAGAGACTTGCAGCCATGACCCTTGGAGAAGGAGCCCCACCTGGAGCAGGTTTTTCCCCCAGTAGAAGTGTTGCCCAGGGGGTGGACTCACATTGGAGAGGTCTATCAAGGACTGTCCCCCATGGGAGGGACCCCACGGGAGCAGGGGAAGGACTCAGAGCTGTGGCCCCCCTGCAGCCCGTGGGCAGGACTGTGGGGGAGCAGGTTGTCCCCCTGCAGCCCACGGAGCCCATCGGGGGGCAGAGACCCGACTGCCCCCCATGGAGTGACCCCCAGGACAAGAGCAATGGCAGCAACAACACCCACCTGCAAAACTCCCATTCCCTGCTCCCTGGAACTGCTGGGGGGAGGGAGGAGTGGGAAGATAGTTCTTAAGACTGATTTATTTCTTACTTTTTAGTTTTATTACTTTTAGTTTTAGTTCTTCTCTTGTTAGTAATAAATTTAAGTATTTAGCTACTCTGGGTTTGTTTTTCCATTATCCCTCAGCTGTTTTTTGCTTTTTCTCCTTTTTCCTTTCCCTCTGGGAAAGGGGGGGCCTGGAGGTTTGGGTGGACACCGGGTGAAAACCACCACAGTTAGACATGAGCACTGTAAAAACCTATCTTTAAGAAAACAAAGCTATATTGAAAATTCTAAATCTTTATTTGGCTGTATCATTAGTAACATTTAGCAACAATTAGTAACATTAGTAACAATACCACCTATTAATAAAAAAAATAGATCTGAAGACATCAATGTTGTGGGTAGATGGATATTTTGAGGAATGGAAAGGGGAAAAGCAGAAGCAAGGAGGCTGATCTTCCTAACAAAGCTTAGAACAGCTCAGTGACATCAAATCTTCAAACCCCAGAGGTGGCACAGCCCTGCTTGGACTTCAGCTGGAACCCTTTGCCTCTCTGCAAACACAGCCCAGTCTGTGCTCTGAGCACTCCTACAGCCAGAAACGTTGAGTTCATGCTAATGTAATAGAGTCCAGCTTAGCTTATTCAGTATGTTCAGAGTGATAAAAGTGTGTCCTAATAAATGCGTGAAAATATTTGGTTGTTCTTGTTCGGAGAACTCCAGGTGGAAGGCACCACATAAACAGCAAAACTACTGTAGAGTGATATACTTTAAAGTCCTTATTTTGGGGGGAAAACAAATACAAAAAACCAAAACAAAAATAACAAACAAAACCCTCCAGAAACCAAAACAAAAACACAAACAAACAAAACACTTCTCTTGGTGGCTTTTTAAGAACTAAAAGGGATGATTCTGATCAAGTAAGGATTGTTCTGTCTAGCTTAAGTCTCTGGAAATTTCTGGTGAATTATGACTTGTTTTTCCATTGTGTTGCCCAGGCAGTACAGCAACTGAGTACTTTCAAACCGCTGCTTCGTTGAGCTCAAGAGATTTCTGCCCTTTAGAACAATGGGATATCCTGAGTTGTAAGGGACCATCAGGATCAGAGTGGTCCTGCACAAGACAACCCCCAGATCACTCAGTGTGCCTGAGGTCATTGTCCAAATGCTTTTCAGAGCTCTCTCAGGTTTGGTGCTGTGCCCACTGCCCTGAGGAGCCTGGTCAGTGCCCAACCACTTTAGGAGGAGGAAGCTTTTCCTAATATCCAACCTAACCCTCCCCTACCACAACTTGAGGATGTTCCTTGGGGTCTTGTCCCTGGTCCCCATAGAGAAGAGATCAGTGCCTGCCCCTCCTCCTCCCCTCCTGAGGAAGTTGTAGCTGCAATGAGCTCTCCCCTCAGTCTCTTCTCCAGTTGAACACACCGAGTGCCCTCAGCTGCCCCTCCCACAGCTTCCCTTCAAGGTCCTTCACCATCTTCTTAGCCCTCCTTCGGGCACTCCATAATGGCTTAATGTTTTATATTGTGGTGCCCCAAACTGCCCCAAAATTGCAGGTGAGGCCACCCCAGTGCAGAGCAAAGCAGGACAATCCCCTCCCTCATCCAGCTGGTGCTGCTGTGCCTGATGCCCCCAGGACAGAGTTGGCCCTCCTGACTGCCAGGGCACTGCTGACTCAAGTGAAGCATGAGCCAAATTTTGTCATTTTAGGGAGAACTTCCCTAGATAAACAGAATCACAGAACAATTCGGGTTGAGAGGAACTTTCAAGATCTACCAGTTGCAACTCTCCTGCCACAGACAGGGGCAACTTCCACTAGAGCAGGTTGCTCAGAACTTGGACTTGAACACTTGGAGCATCCACATCTTCCCTGGGCAACCTGTTCCAATGTCTCACCACCCTCACAGTGAAGATTTTCTTCTAACATCAAATCTAAACCTGCCACTCTGGGCAGACCAGTGACTCACATAGTCTGGTGCTTGTCTCACAAATCACGTACAACAAAGAAAGGAGTTTCTTGTCATTCATTGGGGTGTTTCTTATCAAACAACGACCACCAGAATTTTTTATTGTATTTAAAAATCCATCACTACATTCCTTGTCTAAAAGGCTGTTAGGTCTTTCTACAAGAAATTAATCATAAAGTTAAAATTGAAAAGTAAGAAGGGAACAGCACATTAAAATAGATTTAAAGGAGTTTAATTTGCCAGTTCTTCAAACATTTTTAATTGGCATGGTTCCACCTCAGTCCATTGAACTATGGTGATTATCAACAGCTGAGGGTATAGGCAACATCTAAAAGAGAAAAGGAAGGCCATGAGGTGCTACCTGTGTGTAAATCCTACAGAAATGGAACCAGAAGGACTATTTAGGATGGGCGAGGAGGGCCACAGCAGGGTGACCACTAGAACAAGAGAGGAAGGAATGTGATTTGGAATTAGTTGTCACTGTACTTCTCAGTTTAACACCCTGAGCCAGTATGGATGGAATTCCACAGCATGGTACTGATAGGAAAGTCAAGCCATTGTATTAATATTCCAGTGCTATGTAAACCTCCAAGCAGTCTGAAGAGGTACAAGAAGGTTGGATGAAGATGCAATGAATTTGTTCTCTGACCATATTACTTATTACAATCTGCACCCTAAACTCTTCTCTGAGAAGTGATCCCAGCCTTGCCATTCCTCAAGAACTCCCCTAGGAGCCTCCTCCCCATCCCAAAGATTAGTTTAAATAAAAGAACAAACTTTAAAATAACAGCAGCTCTCAATTGAAGCTCATACCCAGTGAAGGCAATAAACAACCTTAAACACCAGACCAAACTCTACCAAGAAACCCCAAACTCCAGTTGTGAAATGAGCTCCTCTTTTTTTCACTTCAACTGCAGATCTCAGCAGGCACTGTGATACAACACCCTGTGAGATGCTTGATAATAAACTCAAACAACCTCATTTTCATTGCTTTACCCATTAAATAGATTATCACAATTGGAAAGGAGAACAATTTTCAGCATAGAGTGGTTTGTTAGCGATTTGTCCCATCCTGGGTAGATTCTATCTGGGGTGGGGGTGAAGTTGTTATCAAATTAGGTGATTGTCATTTTGACCAGTGCTTGCTGTTCTCAGAAAGCTAATTCTAGTCAGGAGTGGTGTGAATTTGCATTTTAATGCTTTGTGGGTTCCTGCAAGGTCCTGGTCAGAGAGCATGAAGTTGTGTTTAGTGAAAAGCTCATTAAAGATTAATCCAGCAAAGACCAGCCATAAACATTTAGCACTGCAATGCCATAAAAGTTAATGGGATCAGTAAACAGGACACAGGAACATGAGTCCTGGAGGGGGGGGAACCAATCCCAGGTTGCAGTAGCAGCTTGCATGTGGCATTGGGAAAGTGGGAACTGATCCCAGTGGGAAAGGCTGAAGTGGATTTTCTCTGTTTTGATTTGCTTAGGGAAAGGACTGTTTATCCTGTCTGTTGTTAGGGAATGTTCCCTGCAGAGAGAGATCTAGTGCAAACCTAAGCTGGTCCTTGGGAGGAATCCAAGGCACAGGCAGGCCAGAGTTTGCTATGAATTTGTAATTATGTCTCCCTCCAAGCAGCCTTACCTGAAGAGGGAAAATTAATACATCAGCTGCATTCAAAAGGCAGTTTGGAAAGTGCAGATAGCTCAGCTGGTTGGAACACGGTGCCAATAACACCAAGGTTGTGGGCCATTCACTTAATTGGACTTGAGAGTTGGACTTTATAGTCCTTATGGGTCCCTTCCAACCCAGAATGTTCTGTGATTCTGTGAAACATAAACTAGAAAACTGCCCAAATAATGGTATCTGATGGCAAGAAATTTCTTCCTGAACAGCATCCCTTGTTGAATTCCAGTTGAAATTGTTGCTGTCCCACTCATAAATAGATTTGTCTTTCCTTTCTGCTGCTGCTGCTGTTGATAATCCTTTGTATACTATTTATTATGTGCTAACATTACATACACAACGGGACAAAAAGTCGTATTTTCCCTTAGAAAACCAGTCTGACAATGTCATTATACACATTCGTACCTACAAGCTGAATGCCACTGCTTTTATAATGCTTTATTAATCCAGAAAGAACTTCATAATCTCTTAATGCAAGAGTTACATTCTATTCAGCTATCCAATAGAAAAAAGAAATCAAAGCAGGGAATGGTAAATAATTATCTAATCCATCAAGACTGAATATAATGAGCATTGACTGTTGTTTTATTTTGGGATGTTTCAAAGCAATTCCCAACCCTTACTCCTCCTACCCCATGACTTCCAATATAGAGGTAATAAAGGAAATATACCTTCAATTAGCTCGCTAGCATGTTAAAAGGCAACACAGAAAGGCTAAAATACACAGGCAAAGTTCAAAAGAACAATAATTATTTCAGAGTAATATCACAAAAAGAAAAACCCCAACTGCTACATAGCAGAAAAAGCAAAGAGCATGAATGATGTACTTATGTAAATAAAGCTAATAGTTGATAACATTAATTAATGGCATAAAACTTCTGTTCATCATTCTGCTGATAACAGGTATTCATTTGCGAGGATTAATTTATATTTTAATTAGAAATTTACATATTTAGCAGCCTTGTCATGAACAATTAGCAACCCCACTGCCTTTAAGACTTTTCAATTTAGACTAAACAGACTGACTTTCAAAGGGTCATGTTGGAGCAATTTGTTTCATTTCAGAGCAATGGAGAGCTACATGTTCCCTTCATACCCACCCGTTACCTTTGGATAAAAACTCCTGAGAAGTAGTTTGTAATGCCTAAAACATGTTTTGGTCTCTTTTAATTTATTTCTCATAAAACATTTATGTTAAAAATTAATTGGTAGGGAAGGTCTCTATGGAGGCTGAGGAAGATAACGTTATTTGTGATGTAATGAGTTTGGACCGACCATAAATCAGCCTCATGTGTGCTGGGTGAGTGGGAAAGTGGCAGCAGTGGTTGGTTCCATGTATAATTAAGTTTTAGGTAAGATTAGTGAATCAGCAGTTAAATAAATTTCAAATAATTCCATAATGTGCTGGCAGTATATATGGCATGAGGTTTGATCTATATAGAAGTAATGAGAAGAGAAATCTGGGTTGGATGACTTGCATGATTTATTCCAGATGAACAGATGGAAAGATTCAGGCTCTGCTCCCCACCACATCAATGTGAAGGCAGCAGAACTGCACCACAGACACAGTATGAGATGCCTCTTAACCCATTAGAAGTTTTCACATCGTGACATCCACATCAGACCCTGGCCTAAGAAACTCACTTTAGAGGTGTTTCATTGCAAAAAGTGAAAAAACTTTTCATTTTTGAGCAACCAGGTTAAACTCAGTTCAGAACAGCAGTGGCCTGCATTATATTCCCAGCTGCATTGTGCTCATTCCTCATCCTGCATCCCTGGGCTCAAGGATTATACTTGGGAAGTCCAGAGCAGCACACCAGCACCTGAAATCTCCCCCAGTGCTAAAGGAGTGAGGAAATGCAGTCCTTGCCTGCAGCCTTCACTTGCCATCATGCATATAACACTACAAGTGAAATACAAGGAGGAGGAGGCTGACTAATGGAGCTGCCCAAATATTATAATTTATTCCTGAAATTCATCTCCTGTTGAATTTCAAATGAAATTGTTGTGGTCCCATTCATAAGTAACATTTGTCCTCCCGTTCTGTTGCCATTGCTGTTGATAATTCATTGTATACTATTAATTATATGGTCATATTACATACACAATGGAACAAAAGGTCTTATTTTCCCTTAGAAAATCAAACTGGTTTGCAGATTCAGGAGGAGAAGGAGTGTGACTGATACACTGTGATGACTGGACCCCAAGTTTGGCTAAGACTACTGTTTCTGATGAAGTATTTTTTTAATCAAGTAAAGATTTCCGTCAGGACATGGTCATTTCCCTCTCTCAGTCTGCTGCCATGGGAACTATCATGTGACAGGATCAGTGGATGATGGTTCAGTCAGATGGTTCAGTCCCGACAGGTTTAGCATGGGGACAAGGATATGGTCTTCACCCCAACCCACACAGTGTCTTTTATGAGTCAAGGTAAGAGAAGCCTGAGTCATTGAAACTCTCTTTGATTCAGTTTCTCTAATTGGTTAATAAAACTGAATTCCCATTAAAATTACCAAGATCTATTTATTTGAAAATTAGTAGTGAAAATTAATACCAAACTACCCTACAGAATTTCCCTGAGGCATGAGGAATAAAACCAGAAGCACCCTTAGATGGGAGGCTGTCTAGCCCTGACATCAGCTATAGTGCTGGCTGTTAATTTTTCCCACTCCCAATCCTGTTCATTTTCTCAGTACAGCTGTGCCATCCAAAGCAGGACTTCACTAATCTCTGTGTGCAAAGCTCACTGATACAATTTAGAGAAATTAAGGACAGGGGACACCTCAGAGTTATTCTACTTCACAACTGCTGATACCCTCCCCTCTGTCAATATTTCTTTTCCCACATAAACAGCATCATTCATCTTTAAAGCGGGGTCTGAGAAGTGTCTGTAATAGCTGTAGCTGGAAACATCCCTCCTTTGAGAAAGTGAGGCTTTGTCAGTAATTAGGTAGCCAGCACTTCTCTGGCTCACTGCCTTGCCATGAGGGATGGAACAGTTTTCATCTACTATTACCTTTCTCGACATTTCCCAAACTCCTCTGAATCCTTGTGGTACCTCCTCGGCACTTCTCTGCTAATTTAAGGAGCACTGGCCATCCTCCTGCACTTCGAGTTCATCTGAGAGACCAATATTTCACTGGCCAGCCAGAAGGTATTAAAATATAAGCTGTTAACTCTTGGCAACTGGTGCACAGCCCTAATCTGCTCTCAGGGCACTGCTGACACCTGTATTATTTCTCAAGTTATTTGATAACCTGTGGTTAAAAACAGGCAGTGATGGATTGAGCAAGTATCACTTCCACTGGTACTTAACTTTCCAGTAGGTATGTTTACCTGAAGACTGAATGAAATGGTTTTGTCCTCATCAGAATGTAGAGACCTGTCCTCTCTTTCATAATTGAACCAATCCTGTTATTCCAGTCCATAGTCCTCAGTCATGGTTTTCTTTACCTCCATTCATTTGGCTCTTTAGCCAAACATCTGTCTTTTTCCTTCTTTTTCTGTACTATAAAAAGAGCTTGAAGCCCCAGCCAAGGCTAGTGATGGATTTTGCTGGATGCTCCGTGTTTGCAATTACATGCACACAAGCACATGGATTGTGGGAAAGGTCCCTGTGCCCATGCCTTGGATTTAATGCAGGAGGGATAAAAGGCCAGTGGATGCTCAGGAGGAGATAAACATCACTCAGAATCTGTGCCACACATGAACAGTGAAATCAGGTCTTGGGCAGTCAGTCACACACAACAATGTGCCCATTCACAGCCACTGAGGGGTTTAAAGAAAAGCATCTGGCAGCCAGTGGCAAACAAGCAAAGCAGAAAGAGGGGAGAGAGGAGAGCCCTGCAATGCAGATGAATTTTCCTTGTGTTAAATACTTTCTTTTCAAAAGAGCTACAGAACAAAAAATGCCATTAATATCCTGTGACTCCCTGCAAGTCCTTTACAAAAGCTCTTCTAGCCATAACTGACCTGAAACCTTGCAATTATTGATCATGATTGTATCGTATATTTGCCTTGAAAGGTGACAGATTTAGGACCATACAAATTATACCTTGGGGTTTTTTTTCCCTACACTTATGATACTACCATTTCCCTGCCCAGAAAGCTACCACTGCCGGCCTGCAGCCTTTTTCATTCAAGCAAAATTAAAACCTCACAGAATCTGCCCCTGTGCCAGAAGCTTTTCTCAGAATATTCCAATTTCTGGAAGAAAATAGAGATAAAAATTCTCAGATAGGAAACATTACAATCAATCAATCAATCAATAAATAAATAAATGGATAGATAGATAGATAAATAAATAAATAAATAAATGAAATAAGGTATAAAGACCCAAAGGTACTTTTTGACCTGTATCTGTTTACCATCCCTTTCAGCACTAGATATATTAACATCTTCATACTTTTCAGACAACGCCTCAAAAATCTGTTTCATTTAAATCATCTTTCTGTTCATTCAGTATACCTGTCAGGTATGGCCACCTTATGCTAAATATTCCACATGGTGAAAAGTTCTGGATGTTTAAGCAACAAGCAGCACATGGTGTTATTAACTCTCACATCCATCATGGTAATTAGTTATCAACGCCAGAAGTGGCACCAGACCAGATGAGCACCTCCTGCCAATGTGACAGTGAGACACCAACCACTTGCAAGGGCTTGGGGCTCAATATCTGCCTCTTGCTTGGTGACATTCTGTGACAACAAGCACAGGGTTGCCATGGGGGCAAGAAGAGGATGTGCTGACAGCCCTGGGAAGCATCTGCAGGAAACTCATGTGTTCTGGGGTGCTTCTGGTTATTAAGGACTTTTCATAAGGGCTTGTAGTGAAGGGACAAGGAGGAATGGCCTCAAGCTGAGGGAGGACAGGTTTAGATTAGATATTAAGAAGAAATTCTTTGCTGTGAGGGTGGGCAGGCCCTGGCACAGGTTGCCCAGAGAAGCTGTGGCTGCCCCATCCCTGGAAGTGTCCAAGGCCGGGTTGGACGGGGCTTGGAGCAACCTGGGATAGAGGAAGGTGTCCCTGCCCATGGCAGGGAGGTTGAAATGAGATGATCTTTACAGTTCCTTCCAGTCCAAACCATTCTGTGAATCTATGATTATAGGAGGCAGATCCTGATGGGACCAGGTGGTACCACCTACACCCTTAGATTCACTGGGAGTCAACCCGGGAGAAGCTGATTTTTTGGCCATCAAATCTTTTAGGATGAAAATGATCCCATAATCTCAGAGAGATTTGGCTCACTGCTACCCTAGAGGGAAAGAGCATGTCTGGAGTGGTTCCTGCCCCATTAAGGAGCTGGAAGAATCCTCATTCATTTCAATATGTGAGCCATCACCATAGAAATACTGTCCAGCAGAAAAGGGCACTAACCTGAGTCAAGTCATAACCAGCCAGTGCTCCTCACTGACAATACTTGTCACCAGAAACCACTCCTAAACAGATGTGAGCTGAGCCCCAACACCACAGTCAATCCCCAGTTCTCCTACCTTGGAAAAGATGGTTTAAGCAACCCAGGTCAGCCCTTCCCCAGTCTTCTGCAGATTCAAACTAGAAATGTCAGGGCAAAGAATTTGAGTTTTGCTGCTGCTGCTGTGAATAACATTAAAGAGTATAAGAAATCTGGGATCTATACTCGGAATTACATTGTAGACTTATCCTAAACTCAGCAATTTAGGATACAATTTCTCTAGACATTGTAGACAAATAAAAATTAGATGTCCTTGTTTTGTATGATGGGAATGTACTAAATACTAAAAAAGTAGGTGTGAAAATCTACACTTTATTGGAAACAGAAGCATGTATATGTTGAAGGAAAGGAACCTGTAAATAATTAACATTAAAACAGAGACTCACAAGCCAATATGACAGAAAGTAGCATTTGAAGTTGCTTTAATTGAAAATATTTTAAAAAACTAAAATATAAAATGTGTGGTTTTCATCCCTTCCTTCTAATCTCTTTTCTATAGTAAAATTAATTTACAAAATATTCTTTTCTTCATTTCAGCTGTTGTGCAAAATCAGGTTCTTCATCAGAAATGCTGCATCTGCTTTTCTTAATTCACCCAGAATTTTACATGTTGGGTACCACTTCTTTTGACTGAAAAAATATTACTTTTTTGTGTATCAGATGATAGAAAATATTTTGGGTTTTTTTCAGTTTAAGAAAAATATATTTTGCTGGTTTATAGGATCTTGAACAGAAAAGAAATCGAGCCACCCTACTCATTAGCTATTCTTGTCAGGATTGCATTCAGAACTATAATCATCTGCGAAGCATCCCTGGTTGTAAATATACATAAATGACCAATCAAACAAAACAATGACAGTGGAGGTTTGTCAACGACCTGAATTGCAGTATGTTTGTCTCCAAAATGTTAGAGCCGTCTTCTACTGCCAGGAGAGATTAGTAGAGCAAGTTACTGGTTCAGAGCATAATCCTGTCTGCCTTGAAATCATTCCTATTGATTTGAATGGTCCTGATTCGAAGCTGCTCTGAAATTACCCACAAAGTCAAAGCAGGGTGTATATCTTCATATACAGGAGATGTTTTCAGGACAGTGGTGGCCACTGTGACCACCTTGCCCTGGGAGAATCACAGAATCACAAAAGCATTAAGGTTGGAAAAGACCTCCAAGATTGAGTCCAACCTTTGACCCAACACAAAGGTGTCAAATAAACCATAGTTCTAAGTGTCATGCCCAGTCATTTCTACAACTCTGACTCCACCACCTCCCTGGGCAGCCCATCCCAGTGCTTGACAGCCCGTTCAGTGAGGAAATTCTTCCTGATGTCCAACTTGAACCTCCCCTGGTGCAGTTTGAGGGCATTTCTTCTTGTTCTGTTGCTGGTTTCCTCGGAGAAGAGGCTGAGCCTCACCTGACTGCACCCTCTTTTCAGGGAGTTGTAGAGAGTGAGAAGGTCTCCTCTGAGCCTCCATTTCTCCAGGCTGAGCCCCTCCGGTTCCCTCAACCTTCCAAAGGGCAGTTTTCAACAAGACTGCTCTGGGCTTCACCTCAACTACATGAAAGTGTCTGTCAAGTGTCAGTCCCAAGTTCACCAACCTACTCTCCTTCACCAAATTATCAGTTATTTGAATTTCCTTTGGAAAACTTCATATTCATTTCACAAAAAACCAACACAAAAGCAAGTTAAATGAAATTGCACGAATTATATATCTATATCAGAGGAGTAATATGGGTTGAGTTTGCAGCTTGATACAGGGCTCAGCTTTGAATGTGGTGTTGCAGACACTCTACAAGTCGTTATGGATGGATTTTGGATTCAGCTGGATAGATCATTCTTTATATAAACCTTTTGCTAACACTACTTACTTCAAATGTTATCCACCCATTTAATCAGCCTTCTTCATCTGAATGAAAAATTATGTTAATAATCCCTGTAGGATTTTCCCAAATGGACCAATTTAGGAAGGGTCTGACAAGCAGAATATAGGAGCAGAAGTCAGGAGAGATATCAGGAAAAAAATCTTGGTTCCACTGAAGCCTGGAAAACTGTAACTTTTTTCATTGGGACTGTATTTTCACTTCTAGACATTCTCAGTTCAGCTATTGACTCATCGTGTGACTTTGGACCAATCTCTCTGAGTCTCAGATCCCATAAATGTAAAAGAAAATAACCCTTTCAGTTAAGCATTTATACTGAATTTACATAAGACATAATATAACCTCATAAAATGCATTTCTGCAGTTGTTTCTCTTATGCTCCCCTATTCCCTGGCATACATTTGCACCCAACTTCCCACAAAACTGTTGCCTCTTCCCTGTGTTTTACACACAGCTGTGTGGTGACTCACAGCCTTAACCTAATGTGATGGAATTCTTCATGAATTCTTCCAGGTGTTGTCTCCACTATCCATTCCCTTTGCTGCATATCCTATAATCTATGGTATTATCCAATTCACAACATTTTTCTCCAGAGTCTGCTGCTGGGAGGTTTAATCACAGATTTCAACAGGACAATAAAGAAAATCAATCAGAAAGGAAACCAACTTGCCAGACATCTCTAGGACAGCCTTGATTTTTTGCACCTCTGAGCTGAAATTATTGGGGTTGACACTGGAAAAAGAACTTCACAGCGAAGAAAGCATTCTACTATTCTCAACAGATCTTGGTTTTGTCATCACTTAGAATTGCTTTTGTCATGTACAATTAGTGCTTTGAATGGAACAGTTTTAGCAACATCACACAATGCCACAAAACCTTTCTGGTCTCTGCCATTGCTGGATGCCAGGATGCACCTAACACATTTACCTACACTTCTGGAGAAGGTATTTCCCTCTTCCAGGATACACTGCCTGGAAACAGAGGCTCTTCACTGCCATCGTGGTTAGACATTCATGTGGCATCTATTGGCCAACCACACTAAGAACCATCATGCAAAGCACAATATAAGCATACGCATCTTACTAATATTCCTACAATTCTTATAAATATTACTATGAACCACCCAAGGATACCACCTTCTAAACTTGAACCTGAAGTGAACTCAATTTCAGAGCAAAATTTGCTTCCCACTGAAGTTATACTCCAGGAACCCACTTTTTGGGTGAGTTTCCAGATGAGACTTAGACATACAAAAGCCCCTGACTCCACATGGAGTCAAGGTCTAATCTCCCACTGGTGTCAGTGGCACAGCTCAGCTTCCCCTCACCCAAATGCCAAAAACTCAGTTTTGTTGCCCCTGTGTAGGTGAGTTTGCAGCATTCTAGAAAGCATCCACCTGTCCTCCACCTGATTCTCCAGAAGAGAACGGAGCCTGGATCCTGAGTCACATCTTCCAAATAAACTTGAATACCTTGAGGTATTCTAGGATGACTCAAACCAAACTGTGGGCAACTCAATCAAGTCCCTCAATTAAATTGTTCCATGAGAGATTCCTAAATATGCACTGACTAGAATTAAATCTTAGCTACTCGGTGCACAAATAGACATGTACACTTAGGCTTCTAGGTATAGTTTCCTTAATCTCAAACTGAATACCACTTTTCCACATACTGGTCTTCTACCAGGCAGATATTAAATATTTCTTGTCTCAAACTATAGTCAAATAATGCAGAAATATTAGTCAACAGGTTTAACAAGCCTCCTCTCTTGCTCAGTTTACTCTTTGTCATCCTGGAACATTTCAGCAGTAAGAAGGTGCAACTCGAGGTATGAGACCAAATAGTGGTTTGTCTTCTTGATCTCTATTTTTCCCACTTCAGCAGTTTGAAGATATGATAAGCCCAACATGGGTATTCATACTTTGGTGAAGTCCTTGAACAGACAGAAAATTTGCAACACACTTGAGAATGAAGGAAGTAAGACTGGAAGGAGTTTTCTGCACTTTGAAGGCAAAGACTCTTTACTGGAGCTACTCTTACAGAGAGCATGGCTCCTTCTATAGTGATAGATTAAACATACAGCAGACCTTTCTCTGCCACCATGTCCATAAGAAGCTGGTTTCCTCTCTGAAAGTGTGACTATTTCCAACTACCTGTTACAGACAACCAATAGTCTTGCTAACCTTTAAACTGTCTCAGAAACATTTTGAGAGGTGACTCCATTGCCCAGGTCAAAGTGCCAGTATCTGAGAACATTTAATTGCACTGGTTCCTTTGCTGATGTGGAAGAAGTTTAGATACTCCAGTGTGTCTTACAGTGTAGTAACCATTTTTTGCTATATCTTATTCACACACTGCAAATACACTTATGCACAAACATAAGCCTTTAGATCAGTCACAACCAAAATCATTAGCCCTACAAATATATTTTGGGATATTTTGGGATATTTGAGAACATGATCCCTATTCAGATTATGTGCCATGACTAAAACTGAAACTTGGGTGAGGGAAATGTCCAAGCACCCAATTCCTGGTTTTTCTTGCCTTTGCCTATTATTGTCTGTCTTGCACACAGCCACATGCTACCTCTTTCCTGTCAGTCACCAGGGCAGGACAGATCAAATAGGAGAGTGGAACTAGATGATCTTAAAGGTCCCTTCCAACCCAAACCATTCTGTGATTCTATGAAGTTAGAGATTCTGTGTGTGAGCTGGTTCTCTAGTCCCTTTATAGTCAACACGGAGGGATGGCTCTCTCTATAGAGTGCCCATCTCAACCTGAGGTAGATATCTGACCTACTTCAGATGAATTTCCATCCAGACACACTTATTTGTCTTCACCAAGTCAAAAGAGGTGAGCTGGTTGAAGAACTGTACACTGAAAATATCTAAAAAGGAGACACAACTAACCCTACAGCAGATATTAACTCAGTCCTGGAGGCAATGCAAGGTCACACAGCAAGAGGATAAAAACTGAGTTAACACCGGTAACATTCTAGTGCTGGAGGTGAACACCACTCAGGCTGGGCTATCAGGAAATGGCACGTTCCCATCTCCACAACCAAGTTTCCCAGACCAACATGCCTACAATGAAGATGGACTGACAGTGACATGTCTGACAGCGACTGACGAAGATGTGGATGCATTTTTGATGAAGTTTGCTCCAGGCAGTTCCAGAGCCTGTCTTTCTGTTCATGTCAGACCTGTACAGTCTCTTTTGCCAGCCCAATGGGCAGCAATGAGACCACACTGCTTTCTGTCTCACTGTTTTGTTGGGTTTTATCCCACAGTGTGGCCCAGACCTTTTTTTTTTCCCAGATCAGATCTTCTTTCACACATGAAAATCAGGCCTCAGTCTCAGAGCCTTTCACATCACTTGTACAGTTTCATTATGGGAATGTTTGCTTCCATCTCCCCATTTGTCCTATTCAATGACAAGCTTTCAGAGGACAGCCAGTGTTTGATTTCCAGTGTTTGAGTTTTGGGAAGATTTCTATTGCAGATGCTGCTTATGAAGTAGTTTACCAAGTCATTACCCCTTAGGATGTATCTTCTTGCTTACACTGGAACGGCTAGGGAGTAGAAGGGATCTCTCAGAATTTGGTTAATTAATCCAGCTGCAAACAGTAATTAGATTTTATCATAATCATCTAATTAATTCTTCCAGCTCAGTAGTCAATGTAATGAGCAGAGGAAACACAACCAGCTCTTGCAAAACATGAACCTCGGCTTAGAAAATAAAGGAGCAAAGGCCATTTAAACCAATTAAAGGAGAGTATATATACTGAGTTACTCAGAGGGATAGTGGTCATGGGATACATGACACAGTTAATCTGGTATTTTTCCTTTTCATAATTGCTCTGTAACTGATTTCTAACCAAAGTCAGACGTCCTCCACACTCCCAGTTATGTGCTGAACCTGTCTTGTCCCCTCTTCCTCAACTCCTCTTCAATAACTATCTTGGAAGTTGGTTTGGTTTTTTATTAATTCTCAAAATAATTATATTAAACCAGCCCTTAGAAGGAGAAAGATGTTATATTGTGAATATGTCAGTGCCTTCTCCTTGCATAAGGGCTCTTAACACAGTCCCTCATAAAGTCCTCAGGGACAAAGGGATGATGTGTGGATGAGTGGACACTGGAGTAGACTGAAAATCAAGTGAAGTGTCGGGCACAAAGGTTGTGACCAGTGCCATGGAATCCAGCTGGAAGCCAGGCAACAACACTGCATGCCATGGAATCAATGCTGGGAAAAATACACTTTAACATGTCTGTTAATGATGTGGATGGTGGGGCAGAGTGGACCCACAGCAAGTTTGCAGATGATCACAACTGGTAGGAGTGGTTGTTACACCAGATGGGTGTGCTGCTGTTGACAAGGACCTCAACAACCTGCAGGGATGGATCAACATAAACCCAAGGAAGTATTTTGCACATGGGAGGATTAATCCCATGCACCAGTACAGGCTGGGGGGTAAATTCCAGAAAACAAGGCTGTGGAGAACGATCTGGTGGACAACAAGCTGATCACAATCCTGACATCATCATGCCCTTGTAGCAATGATGGTCAGCAGCATCCTGGGCTGTGCTAGGGAGAACATTGTCAGAAGTCCAAGGGAAAAGATTTTGTCCCTCCTTCAACCTAAGGAAAAGTAGAGGGAAGGGTTAATAGGCCTACAAGACATTGCCCTTCCCACCGGCACCTTCCAGTGTGTCATCCAATCTCCAGTTCATGCCATATGCTCTGTAACTCCTACAGCCCAGGTCAAGATTGTGGAACCCAGGAAGCAACTGCCAAGAGAACTACTTAAGGGTAAGCCAATCCCAAAGGTTTAAAGAGAAAAGTGGTGTTCCAGGCCAATACCATCAAATGAAAAGATACTTCTCTAAGAGGCAGGGGAAATATTTGATAACTGTTGCAGTTAAAACTTTTCTCTCTGCAGTCACTGCACGTCAGACTCGTATTCAGTCATTAACAGTGTTCAGGTAAAGAGAAATAACTCATTAAACTGAGGTGACTGAAGTTCTTGCACATGTCCACACATTGCCCAGCTGCCTCCACACTAATAGGGTTCTACCCTGGGTAGTGACACAGCTGTTATTAAAAAGCATTTTATCTCTGTGAGACAGAAAATCTATTAAAATATTTCCACACAGCACTCATTTACCCACTGTGTCCTTGAACACCCTTTAATTAACTCAGTGAATTTCTGAGCAACATCAAACCCTACCCACTTGTCTTGTCCTCCCTGAGGTCTGTCCCAGCTTCCTGGTTGTCTCTTGGTGTCTTCAAGGTCTGCACATCTGCAGGTCTTCAGCTCTGTGCTGGGATTTCCTAACCTACTGCACTGTGTGTTCAGCTGCTGTTTGCCAGTGGTGGGTTGAATAGGAATCCAAAGGAAAAATATGTTATTCTTGTTCCTGACAGTCCATCTGACAGACAATTTTCAAGAAACACAATGAGCTCAGACATATAAAACTGACATTGTCTATCAGAATACACTAAAGAAAACACTGCTGTCTCTGTCTCTCCAAGCATTACCCCAAATCTCCTTGCCTCTGAGACCTCTGATAAGTTTTTGCTGAAGTAATGTATGACATTACTGCCTTCAAGGCCATCAACATGTGAAAAATCCAGGGGATCACTGTCTGTTGGTGCAGCCAGCAGGCAGTGTCCTGTCCCCTGACCTTCTGATGCTACAAGCACAGATGACACTCAACTAAACTCTCTTCCTCACTGCTAGATGCTACTGCTCCTCAGCTGAGCAGCACCATCAGGTCACTGACACGTCAACCTAAGCCAGATTTATGTCTCTGCATCTTTTAGGACACTTTAGTCATGTGTCAGGCTGTGAGCTGAGTGACTGAAGACCAGATGCCTGCATCCTTCTGCATCCTCCCATCCCGAAAGTGGGGTGGCCACTGGCAGCAGGTGGCTGCATTTCACATCACTGCAGCAAGATTAATCTCCACTTGTCTGTCAGAGCCCTAAATCATCTGGCAGCTGTGCTGGTGGCTAAAGGGACAGAAGCACAAAAGCAATAAGGAAATAGCTTCCTATAATTCTTAACTCTTTTACATTTGAGAATAAGATGAGAGAATGGCTCAGTTTTGCCCTCCCTCTGGGGAAGGGCTGTAAGTCAGCCAGTGATGCTGTGCAGGAGAAAATAGGAGTGTTACCTCAAAGAGCAGCACTGCTGTGAATATTGGTAACTAATGGAACTATTCAGCAGGCACTGTGTGAGTCTCTGCAGGGTGGAGAGGAGACAGAGCAGGTTGTAAGGGATATGTAATCATGCATGATGTTTATAGATGAGAGACATTTAGATAGATCCAGTGGTGATGGATGAATTACAAAAGAAGGGAGTGAGGGAGAAAGAATGGTGTGCATTACAAAACAGCAGAGGGACTTTGAATGATGAAAATTTGGCACCAAGGAACCATAAGAAAGGGGGTTAGCAAAAAGAGGATCCCTTGAAGCTTCCTCTGTCTGTCTGTCTAGGCATTGGTAGTGATCATTTCACACTTCATTATCAAAAATTAGGGCTGGCAGGACATCAAGAAATCATGTAGTAGCCTAATTCCCTGTCCCAAGGTCATTCTTTCCAGATGTTCACCCACCCCAGCTATAAAGCTTTCTGGGACAGAGTCCACATTTAACTCAGGGAATTTGTTCCAACATTTTTCAACTATTACTCTCAGAATTTTCTCTCCTAGTCTTGAATCCAGTTTCATTAATAGTATTTACTTTATGATCTGCTCATGAGGGACATGAGAGCAGGTTGTGAGAGCAAGAAAATAACTATTCCCTCCCTTCTTTCAACTTTTGTACTACATCATAGAACGGTTTGGGTTGGAAAGGACTTAAAAATCATTTAGTTCCAAGGCCCTGCCATGGTCAAGGACACCTTCCACTAGACCAGGCTACTGAAAGCCCCATCCAAACTGGCCTTGGACATTTCCAGGAATGGGACAGCCACAGCCTTTCTGGGCAACTGGTTCCAGGGCCTCACCATCCTCACAGTAAAGAATTTCTTCCTTAGATCTAATCTAAACCTGCCCTCCTCAGCTTAAGACCATTTCCCCTTGTCCTGTCACTACCTGTCACTGTGAAAAGTCCCTCTCCAGCCTCATGTGAGCCCCCTTTAGGTGCTGAAATGCTGCTATAATGCCTCCTGTAGTACAGTTATCATATTTTTCCTATGCCAGATCATACCTCTTCTCTCACTTTTTTACCCCAAATCATGGTGGTGAATCCTCTTATTTAACATCCTGGTAAGTGACTCCATCCTTCACATATTTTTCGTTTTAATATTGGAATTCCTGAGGACTTCCAGATAACTGTACTCACTAAAGCTTTTGCCATTTTTACTACCTGAGTGTTCTACTCAGTTTTAGGATTTATTGTGCCTCAGTTTCTGCCTGCAGAATGCAGGCAGTGATTATTCATGTCCTATCACTGCTCGTCCTTGGAAAATGTTCTCCAGCCTTCCTGTAAAGCTCCCTTTAGGTACTGGTAGATGCTATAAGGATTCTCTGGAGCCTTCACTTCTCCAGGCTGACCAAGCCCAACTCTGAGCCAGTCTCCATAGCAGAGGGCCTCCAGCTCTCTAAGCATCTTCGTGACCTCCTCTGGACTCATTCCAACATGTCCATGTCTTTCTTGTTGTGGTGGCCCTTGCAGGACAACACCACAAGCTTTAGGCCAGCTTCCTCCACAGCTCTCTGTACACAAAGAATGGATCCTTTCTCCCTGCAATGCTCACAGCACATAATTCTTTTGCACTGGTGTGTCATGGGACAAAGGTTTATGCTTTGCCATACGTATGTGAGACACCTGGCACAGTGGGGTTAAGTTTGGCAGAGGCACATCCAGAGAGCAAATGGTTGTTACTAAAAAATCAACCTTCTAGACAAGCTCATTTGCTGCTCTGCACTGAAGCACATTCATCAGTTTGTGCTTTGGGTCCCAATTCCCCTCCCTCTTGACTTTCTCCTTCACTTTAGTACTTTATTCTTTCCTTGATAAATCAGGAGACTTTCCCATTGCATTGCACTCAGCCCTTATCAAGAGGCTTTATAAATAATAGTAATGACCAGGCAAAAGATGCAATTCAGTTAACAGTGTAATGACTACAGGGATTAGCACTGCTGTATATTTTTTATGGGCGTAATATGTCGTTTTCGTTCTGTTGCTGTAATGAAAATAACAAATTAACAGAAGCATTATGCAAATTATACATTAAAATGTCATGTTTATTAATCTGTCTTGGCAAAAGAGAAGCTACAGCAAAAGCAGTGTTAACTGCTTAATAGCCATGTTATAAAACAGAGAACAAGCTCAATTCAGCACGATCTGACTTGGCACTGGGGTCATTTCCAGTGACTTCAGTGACAATGTTTGCATGCTCAGGGCAAAATATACACTGAAATACATTTCTGGACAACAAAGTGTCAGTAGCAGTTTCAGTTCAAGGGTATTTCTTTATCTCCAAGATAGTTATCTTTGGGGAAAATTCCCCTCAAAACATCCTACTCTTTGCAATTGCAAAAGAGTTCTGTAACAGCTTTTACCTTCAAGTCTTGCTGCTAATTCAGAAGCTGCTACGAATATTTATCCAAGCATCAACTCTGTTATGTTTTCTGCAGAAGACAGTTCTGCCTTGTTCTCTTTGACATTAAGGGACATTGGGAATTTCTTTTCCAGCATATTCTGAACTTAATTTTGCCACTAACCTTGAGGCAGTTTATTGAAAATCCAGAGGTGATTGTTTTCTTACAGCCCTCAGTGATTAACTTAGTGGTAGGAATTTCTTTGTCCTTGTGTAAAGAACTTTTTATTCCCAGGAGAAACAAAGATTAATAATAATCAGGAGATTCATACTTTGCTTTTGTTGGTAACTCAGTAATATAATACAGTTATGAGAGTTCCAGAATGTGCCATATTATTGACATTCATCAGAATCTAAAGATGCAAGGAAATTAATTTTCTGAGTGAGATTCAGATTGAAAAAATGATAGTGCTGGGAGCTGTATATTTTTTTGCAAGACAAACAATCTCTTCAGTTTGGATTTACATTTTAAAGAGCAGGGAGATGCTGGGAAACCACAGGCCTAGAATGATTAAAAGGGACAGCGTCTTGTCCAAAATGGTGAAGTCAGGATTAGTATCCACATTGCAAGGTTTTCACATCCCTGTCTCACTGCCTGAACCACATCACCTTTCCACACTCATGGCTGTGTAAATTCCACACCTGATGGAGTCTCCACGTGGTGTCAGTGGGAACCTACAAGTTGCTGTGCAAACTCAAGGGGAGCTGATGCTCTGAGCTCAAAGTCTAATTAAAAAAAAAAAAAAGAAGAAGAAAAAAAGAAACATAATTAAAAAGAAAAAGGGGCAGAGGAAAATAGCCATCACACAAGTTCAAGCACAAGCCAAACCAATCCCAACTTGAAAGAGAGGTGTTTATTTCACAATTACTGTATTGGAATAAACACATGAAGTAATTTTCACAGGAGTTTAAAACCCAATAACGATAAATGTGAAGCTCATAGAGACTTGAGGGTTCCATTCTGTGGAAATTATGGCATCTTCACAATAGATTTGTTATACTGAAATGCAACAAAACCAATTTTTGACATTTCTCACAAAATTTAATTGCCTGAAACATTCCTTAATTGTTTCAGCTCAATCAAGGCATTTCATTTTGTTTTGATGTGTTGGAATATTTCTAGCTCTTTTCACTACTGAAATTCAACCTGTATACAGGAAAACATTCTTTTTGAATTCAGGGTTTGGTTATGTTTCTTAAATTACAAATGCAAAATGAAATGAAGCTCCATTGACTACTCTAAACAGGCAATTGGCATTCTAAGTGTACTGGTAATGAGAAGTTAGACTGGTTATCACTGGTTGCCTGATCTCTCAGTGACCAGTAACTGGTAATTACAGAACTCGAGCAATAACTCCTTATCATAAATCTGTGTGGGCCCTTTATCTTGATGATTAGTGTCAGATCACGTAATATAGGCAGGAGGTCACATTTAGATCAGGACCCCAAGTCCACGTAGGTCTCCGCCTGCTCAGGAAATAGTTCCATGTAATAAGAGACTGTTAAAGCCATGAACTAATAAGAGGAGTCATACAGGACTGGGTGAGACAACAACCAGGAATAGCAATGCACAAGTTTTTCTAAAAGGAGAAACTGAGCTGTTAAATTATTTCTAGGATGATCAATTTTTCATGCCTTAAGAACAAAATATTGTCAAAATCACCACTTTTCAAAAAACTTTGGCATTTTACAGCAAAAGTTGCCTCTAGAAGAATATTCCATGCGTGAATTTTAAAGACTTTTATTGCCTATATATTGATTCAGCTCCATATATCAGCACTGAAATGATAGTGTTTATATAGTGGACCAGTGGACTGCATGTGCACCATTGGCCAACAGCAGAGGAGCCAAGGAAGCAATTAAATTCTTCCTGAAATGGATACATGTGACCATAGGATCATAAAACAGTTTGGGGTGGAAGGGACCTTTAAAGGTCATCTGGTTCATGATGAGAGCCATGAGGATGGGGTAGACTCCACTCTATATACTTGCCAGGTATCTAGAACAGGGTTCCTTCTTTTCGAAGTACCTTTCAAAATTAGGAATTGAGTTCCCAGTGGAATCCCCTTAATCTCATGTGCACAATGGCTTTGAAGGTCCCAAAAAGAATAATCCCACTGAGTATGTCAGCAAGTCAGGAGCAGTGGATGGGGTGGAAGGTGTACCAAACATTTCTTACTACCTATTGTTGGTCTTAAGATCAAGATTTTCAAAAAAGGGAGAGAGAGAGGGAAAAATAGTCAGCAGTCCCAGTGGTTTGGGAAACCTGGAATGCAAGGGAGGAAAACGGGAACTGACCTTCTTTATTGAAGAAAGAGAAATGAAGGAGGCATCACTCTGCACTCTCACTGAGGTGAAAACAATGGGTTTGAACTGAAATAAAGGAGTTTAGGCTTGGAACCAGGGAAAAAAAAGTCCTTCTCCCCAAAAAAATCAACTTTTCTAATAGGAGCATAAGGGAAGTCTGGGATGGATTGTATAGGGAAGGGACATTCTCCCTTCACGTCCAAAAATGTTGCATATTCTCCAAAACTGTGCAAACGTCCATCATGGAATAATATGGAGTAATTGGTCCTGTGCAATTTCTGAGTCTCTTCCAGCTGTTTTCTCTCAGTCTGGAAGGCATAGGAAGGGAAGAACATCAATTCAGAACACAATTATTTTATGGAGGCTAATCTTGATTAAGATGCAAACAGACAAAGGTCTTTCCTAGAAGGATCCTCATCCATGTTCCTTTGGATTCCCTGGTGGCTCATTCCATCCCCGGGATTTTTCACACCAGATCCTGGGGGTGATGTGGGAAGAGCCATTCATTCCTGCCAGCCTTTTGTGTTATCAGCACCTCCCACAAAGCTTCATTTGATGATCTCTGGGAAAGGGGGGAAGAAAGAAATCCAATCCTGATGAGTCTCAGCTTGCCAAGTTTTTGCTGAACCAATGCATTATTCATGCATTTGTGACAGAGAGGAGTGAGTTTAATGTGCAGAAATGAGCTTGGAGGACCGTGGGGTTATTGCTGGGGATGGGATGTGCTCTGCTGTGGCTGTGCAGCAGTTTGTGCTGGTTGTTGCTGCTGTGCCAATGCTCCTCTGCAAAATGGAATCCCACCATATAAAGACTATGAGTGCCTGTTACTTGGGTGGTTTTTTGGTTTGCAGATGCTGTTATCACTTCACATTTGGGGTGTTTCTATTGGAAAATCTTAATGAGCTGAAAAAATGTTAATCAATCTCACAACAAAATCCTCTGGTAAAGCAAATACAGAATCATAGAATGATTTGAATTGAAAGGGACTTAAAGACTATTTCATTCCAACCACCCTACCATGGGCAGGGACACCTTCCACTAGACCACCTTGCTCAGGGCCCCATCCAGCCTGGCCTTGAACACTTTCAGGGATGGTGCAGCAACAGCTTCTCTGGCAATATTTCACATTGCCCCTGAAGCTGTTAGAATCAAGATGAGTCACAATCGGGTGAAGTGTTTAATTTTTATCGACACTGAAAAGAAATACATATATTTTTGATACCTCTTTTACTTCTTCAAGCAGTCATCAAGACACCGAGAGAAGGACTTTGTAGGAAACATCCCTCTCATCTTCTGATCTCCAGGAATACAAGAGTTGAAATGGACCCTCTTTGAGGTTTGTTCACAGAGGAATGTATTTGAAATCACTCTCATCTTCTGATGAACTTATAGACTAGGAAACTGGTTTTCATGGCTTGTGTTGACCGTGTCCAATTAGCTGGTCACGCACAAATACTAAATTGAAACTCCTGGAACTTTCCTGAGACCACCAAGTGTGTCCAGCCTATGCTTTTTCAATAATGGTATAATGCAACCAAATGGCACATTTAGCATTAATGCTCCAAATTAGTGACAGCAATGGTGGCTTTTCAGTAAACATTGAACTGTAGCTGAATGGAACATGTAAAACAATTCTACACTTGTTCAGCTTGCCATACCTTACTGTTATCTATACCAGTTGTCTGGTAGTTTTGGAAAACAGAGTCAGCTGCAACATAAAAATAATGGTGGGAGCAACATCATGAGCCCACCCATGATTTCACTGCAGTTTGTGTTGACTGAGAAGCTTTAATATTTTCCAGATGGGCCTCATATCTTAAATGACATTGAAAACCACATGGAAAGACCTCCAAGGGCTAGCCTGAGCTTGGTCCTAAGTCTATAAATCTGTTACAAAGAGATATGCTAAGAGATAAACTAAGTGGTGAAACTTCAAGTTAAAAGGAGCAATCATCTCTTCCCATCATCATTTCTGTACTGCCTTCCATCACATCTGCCAGAGTGCAAACAAAATAGAAGCCTACTTTACTACTTTTCCCTATATAAACATAAAACAAAGGTAGTATTTCTTCATCCAGCACAATTCTGACCTACTGCATTGACTTCCACTAAGATTGTTTAAAGACCTCCATAATTCATAAATGCAGAGTCAGAAGATGCTGCCATTGTTTTACAGGATATTTTCTTATTCTACATGTAGTGCCACTGAAGTCATTTATTTCCTGTGGAATAAGTGATGTTTAGTCTAACTTTCAATTCTCTCCAATATATTTCTCCATGCTGTAGCTGTAAAGGTTAGTCAGAACTTTGATTGTGCAAATCAGAATATATTAGGGTGGTATGTTAAGATTATTTTCCTTTCCTTTAGTTCCAATTGCCCTAGTGCAAGAAGGAGCATTGCAAATCATACAAAGTTCACATTATGAGATAATGACAAAAATGAACCTCTGTAAGAAAACCAGAAAGAGCTCAGTCTCTTTAGTTCTGCAGAAAGAAAGTTAAAGAGTCTATAATGAGATTATAAATTTCTATGAAGGGAAAAGATAATTGTATAACAGGGGCTTTCCGTTTAGCAGAACACCAAGTTAGAATTTAAAAATGCTTGTACCAGGTACCCAAAGGATCATTTGGTTTCCTGTATGCTGGAAAAGCATCTATCAGATAGTTAGGAGGTTAACATTGGCAAGTGCAGAGGGAAATGAAGTTAAGATTTTAATTGCAATGGTGGGGGAGCACCAAAACTTACTAAACTTGCAGTGGAGTCTCCATTGCTGTGCTGGGGGAAGGGGTTCCTTTAAATTTTAAAGTATTGTTTGAATTGTAATGAATTCCAGGAAAAGCCCTGTTTTCGCTTCTGTGGGAAATCAAAAGAAGTAATTTCAGCCATTCCTCTGGCTGTGACCTGTGTGAATTTGTTGCTGGTGTAAATTCCAGATGGGTCAGGATCTTTCAGCCTTTGCACTGCTGTGTCTTCCATCCAACTTGCAAGAAGGGAGGGCAGAAAAGTAACATGAGATGTTTGGATATTGCTGAACAAACACAGTTTTTCCTTCCTCCAGAGACAAGCAAATGAAAACAAATGAACTGAAACAGATGGCACAGAATCATTGAGGTTGAAAAAGACCTCTAAGATCATTCAGTCCAAGCATTAACCCAACACTGTCAAGTCCACCACTAAACCACCACATCTACAAGTTTTATGAACACTTCCAACATGTTATAACATTTAGAACTAGGACTGCTAAAACATAGAAAACAAATGCAAGCAGAGAACTCATGTTCCCAAAACTGGAAGAACCACCTACTTCATCTCCTGTCCATGTGGGATCACTCTCAAGCATAACACTTGACTTATTCAGTCATGGTATATTTATTGTCAAGCATCTTTTATCATGTGCAGAGATTTCACTCAGCCCAAAAATTAATATAATCACTTCAGATCACAACAGCCTAATACTCAGTAATTTGTTCAGTAATTGTCATCATAACATTAACCCTGATGAGCTAATCTGTAGTATTAAGATGACCACCAGTTTTATGCTGTTTTTGCTGCTGTTCAGCGCTCAGTAAACTCAACCTTTGCTATGAAAAGACCTTTGTAAATAAACAATCCCATGCTTATAAGGCTCCTTGAACACCACATCAAGCATTAAATGAGGTGGTTACTAAGGTGGGGTCCAAAAATTCTGATGATGAGGCTGACAATCAGCAGACTGACAGCAAGATGAAAACAGAAGAATTTAATAGATGTTCTTGTGCCTTAGCTAACAGTGGTACAGATCAGCTGGCTTGGACACACTGAGTCCAGTGTTACTACACCCCCAAAAGTGACAGCAAGAACAAGCCCCATGATTATTGCTGATCTGCTCAGAAGTACAGGAGAATCACACTCAGAACCATTACCCCTACACACATCCAGCCTTCAGAGAGTCCTGTAACTTCCCCCACCACATTCCTGTAGGAAACAGGGGATTAACATCCTCATTAGAAAGATGGAGAAGGAATGGAAGTTGGAATACGAATGACTGCATAGTATGAAAGAGCTTCTGAGGGTGGCAAGGCCCTCTGGAGATTGCCTAATCCCACCAGCTGCTCCTAGCAGGGTCAGCTGGAGAAGGGTGCTCAGGACCATATGACATTGCATTTGAATGTCATATGGATGCAGACTCCAAAACCACCTGGGTAACGAACATCAGTGTTTGCACATTCCATGTGAATAAGGTTTTTCCTCATATTTATGGTCATTTCCTGCATTTCTCTTTATGCCCATTTTTTCTTGTCACTGGCCATCACTGAGAACAGTCTGACTACATCTCTTCTACTTCCCCATACTGGGTGTTTACACACAGTGATAAGATGCTGGCCTTCTTTGTGGCCAGAACACATTGATGGTTCACCTGTTGTCTACCAGGGGCCCCCAGGTCTTTCTCTGCCAACTGCTTTCCAGCCAGCCCCCAGCTCAGGCTGGTGTTGGTATAAGATGTTTCTCCTCCCTGGGTGCAGCCCTTTTGCCACTTCTCTTGCCTTCCTGACCGTGAGGATGGACAATTCCTGACCTTGGAGGAGGTGATCCTTGAGAGCTAGTCAGTCGCTACTCCATTGGTTTGCAATCAGTAGGTATGTCCACAATGGAAGGGGCAAACAAGACACTATGCCTGCATGGAGAGGTGACCAGAAGAAAGGCTGGACACATCCAAAGATGTCCATTTCAGTATCACCACAATATATCTGATAAGACATGTCAATGATTTTATTAACAAAGGCTGCTCATGTCTGTCAAGCTCAGAGCTCAGCAGAATGAGATGAGGTGTTTTGATATCCATGGTGCAGTTTTCTGTAGTCAAAATCAGGATCTAGATGCTTCCTCCCTTGTTAAAACTACACCAGATTCTGCAAGGTGATGTACCTTCTCTGCTATTCTGAAAGGTAAAGGTGGTATCTAGTGCGGGAACACACATGTTGCAGATTTTCAGACCAAAGAGTCAGAAGCAGTTTCCAAGACAGAGGCCTCAGTGATAACGATGGATCTGCAAAATGACCTTGGCCAACAGTGACCTGAGAGGAGAACCTGCTGATATTCCGTGGAATGATTCAAGCAAAGAGCTCTATTAATAAAGTTAAAATGAAGATAGATAAGAACTGTGTAAATTCACCAATTTTATAAAATATACCTTAGTTGATATTTAGTTATAGCTGTGTGTTGTTGGCTAGTTTGGATGGAGTGAACTAGTTATAGAAATATGCATAATTGTGTGTGAAGAGAGTTCCTTCTTGTACTTTTGAGATTCCTGAGCAGTGGAACATAAAAATGCAGGAATGTAAACATTGAAAGAAGGGAAAAGCCTGTTCTGCAATTTCTAATTAGAAATATAACTTTTAGACAAAGAGGAATAAACTCTCATTTTTGTTTTTGATGCAGTCAGGGTGTCTTATTAACAACTCAGGCTTATAAGCCTCATACTAAGACACTAAAAACTGTGTCAGCGCAAAAAGTAGTTGGTAGCAGTCTAGGACAAGAGTCCAGACCTCTGATCTGAGCTGCTACATTTATTCCATTTCTAGAGCAGCAGCTGGGTCTGGACAAATAGTGTGCAAACCAGGAAAAGCCAGAATAAGTTCATTAGAAGTGCTTCTAACGTGGATTTTACTGTTCTTCAAGCTGCAAAATCAGGTAATTAACTTTTATCCAGGTCACATCTCACTTTTTAT
Source organism: Formicarius rufipectus (assembly GCA_013399695.1). Taxonomy (NCBI): domain Eukaryota; kingdom Metazoa; phylum Chordata; class Aves; order Passeriformes; family Formicariidae; genus Formicarius; species Formicarius rufipectus. Next base: position 42,012 of record VXAU01000284.1, read on the forward strand.
CCAGGTCATGACATCAACCTTTGCTCAAGTCCTAGCACTGAGAGTTGTGTCCCACCAAAACTTCTGCAGGCCCAGTCTTAGATCCTAAAATTCAAAACAATGGGCAGCTGTGCAGATCTCACTGGACGGGGCATGGGCAGCAAACCCTCCTTTCCCCAGCCCAGCACAAGGAACCCCCACTGCAAATCTTATAAAGACAAATCTCCCAAAACCTTGCAGATGTACCTGGTTAAGATGTTCCTGTTGCTGTAAGATAAGTATCAAAATCATAGCTTTTTCTTCATGCTCTCAGGACCTAACATTAACTAAGTTCTGTTCTTAGACCAATTGCTTCCTGTTTGACATTTATCAGTGGCTTTGGCTCTAAAAGTCTATTTGCACCGTCTGTTCTGTTTTCCTGGAGGGAAATTACCATCTGTATTTGCCATTGTTTGATGATTAGCTACAAGTAGTACCACAGGCTGTTTTATCAGGTGTTTGCTCTGGAGAAAGATTCACCTGTTTTAGTGGTTTGACTTATTATGGTTTTTAATTCTAATTAACCCAAAACTTTCTGTTCTAAAGAGCCTGTTTTCTCCCAGTGGCAATGGTTTTCAGCCATAATATTATACAGTTATGGGGTACCACTGTAGGAGTGGCTGTGAAAAACATGTTGAGGTCCAGTGAGTTGGCAAAAGCCAAAGCCCAGACCACAACTCCCTGGTTGCAAAAGATACAGTTCATTATCCTTGCCTCATATTTTTTAACTGCTCTTGGCACTACAAAAACATCAAAAATACATATGGAAAGAAACTATAGGATATATCCGTGCTGAGAAAACAGTATTTCAAAACCATATTTCACTATAACAGTCATATGACTGGTTTTAGTGTCTCTGCAGAAGAAGGCGAAACCAAGATGCGCTTGTTGAAAGAAGGCTCTGCTCAAAAGCAATAGCTTGGAAAATTAATTTTAAAAAATTGAAAGCACCAAAATAATTCAGACTCTGATTTTTCTGTTCCTTTCCTGTCACAATACCCCTGCCTACTAAGGTATTCTTCTTAGATGAAGCTGTTACAATGTGATATAACACCATTTTTCAACAAAAGGCACAAGAAATTGCTGGCCAAGTTCTCCCTTCAAATAGTGAAAATTCTGTATACTGGTGGCACAGGAAAAGAAAAAAGTAAAAAACAACTTTGTTAAATGCACAAAAAAACCTGCTTAGTGAGGGTATAACAAGAACTTCAGTGCTTGTTAACACTTTTTGTAAGTTCTGCACTTACCACCCATGGACCAAAGATTAGGGGAAGGTTGTCAGCTCAGCACATGAACAAGACTCTCAAATCCAAGATCAGATTTAGACTGAGCTCCAGAGCTGTTTTTTTGGGTTTTATGTTTGTTAGTTTGGTTGGTTTTTTGTGGGTTTGTTTTTGGTTTTTTAAAGGAAAACAGAGACTATTTATAAGAGCATGTAGTGGCAAGACAAGGGGCAATGGCTTCAAACTGAAATAGAATAGGTTTAGGTTAGATATTAGGAAGAAATTCTTCCTATGAGCTTGGTGAGGCCCTAGCACAGAGTGCCCAGAGAAGTTTTGGATGCCCCATCCCTGGAAGTAATCAAGACCAGATTGAACAGGGCTTGGACCAACCAGGTCTAGTGGAAGGTGTCCCTGCCCACGGGAAGGAGTTTGGAACAAGATGGTCTTGAAGGTCCCTTCCAACCTAAATCATTCAATGATTCATCTCACTGGGGTGAAGAGATGGCAGTGTAGGCAGCTGGTCCTCCACATCAGTGGTGAGGACTGCAGGGATTTTTTTTTGTGTATGCAGCTACTGTTGATTCTCTCCTCCTACTGTTTGCTTGTCCTCCTTTTCAGGGTCACAAAACCAGCTCAGTATTACACCGACCATTGCATATTCACTACTCAGGTGAATAGAAATGCAATGTACTGATGCTTAGGCTGCAACAGACAGTTGTGTGTTGATACCCAGCAGCCTGTGATGGTTTGACTTTAGGCCTTCCTGGGAGACAGATCACATGGTTTGCTGTATCCAAGTGAAGTATTCCATCCTATTTTACATCAGTTTAGATATAAGAAGGGATAGACAGAAGTTTTGAGTCAGTCCTTTTCCAGCGGTGAAGGGCATCGGTCATGGACTTGCTGTCTTTTCAAGGAGAGCTGCACATCTCTCTCTCTGGGAAGTAGACTTTGTTTACTTGTTTTTTATTGTTTGTGTGTGTGCGTATAGTAATATTAAGTTCCTTTTTTCTTCTCTGTATATATATATATATATTTCTATAAATTCATACTGCTTCAGTAGTATTAGAATCCACGTTTCATCTAGTGTGGTTTTTCTCCCCCACCTTTTTCTCCCTGCAGTTGGGAGGGAGGAGGGGAGCTGTTGTTTTGGGACCTCTAGATATTTGCCTTCGGCCAGGGATAAACTGCCACACAGCCCAAAGTCCACAGCACCCTTTAAACAGAACACCCGCCTTTATGAATCATTATTCTGCATTTGCTGGTGGGTCACTCTCTTGTTCATGTGCTGCATTCACCATGCAGAAGGTGCCAGCTTATCTGGCCAACCCAGAGCTGTAGCAACCTCTGCACTCTGTTAGCAAAGTAGGATGTGCCAAGTATGATCTCCAGTAAATGCTGGTTGTGTCTCCCCTCTCCCCATTGCACTCCAAGTCTTTGTGCCCCTTGAGACACTTTGGTGTGTGAGTCATCTGCACGGGGCTGACAGCTGGGGCTGGAAACCTACTGGGGATGCAAAACCTTCTGCAGAAGCACCTGGGAAGCCACGAGACATTTTCATAAACACCTCCAATGATATGGGACAGCTTGTAATAATAATTTATATTGGGTAATTGGAGCTTGTAATAATAATTTACAACCAGGCATGGTTTCATGGAAAAATGGGACTGTGCTGATCATATCTGTATTAGTAGAGAAAACATGGGCCTTGAGTTTACCTTGCATTTTTTCAGGTTTGGATGCTCCCCTGCAAACAGAAAGGACATAATCAGAGACAACAGGAACCTCCACGTACTCAGCAAAAACCCACATGTTTGAGCAGAGCTTGTCAAAACTGTCACTGTTATAACCCTTCTCTGTACAGAAAATCAGAGCACAGCAAGACCGAGTGAAAATAATAAAGCAAAAAATATAGGTAAGCACATAAAAGACATTAAAATGTAAGGGAACTACATGAGGTTTCATGTCACCTTAGTCTTTTTTTAATACCCAAATCTTGTCTGCCTAGGCAAGAACATGTCACCCCTGTGGTTTCTGTTTCTCTAAGAGAAGTTATTTATCTGTTCAAACTACTCTAGACTGTAATTATCACCCTTTACTGTGAAACTAAAGCTTGAAATGTTTTGATCTTTGGTATTATTTACTGAAGCTGTCCCTGACTCAATAGCAATCTCATAATAAAAACTGTAATCAATATCTTATTATGGGATTTTTTTTTTTTTTAGATAAAATGTCTTTTTTGCAGCAGAAACCTCTATATTTCCTTGTTTTAGAGAGCGTTTTCTCTCTGGATATCTACTCCCTTTTCATTTAACCTCAAATCAAAAACCAGATGGAATGATTTATTTTTAAAGGAAGCAAAACAAGTGGAATTTTTAGAAGAAGAAGAATGTCTGTAGAGTGGGACCCAAGAGACCTGAATGCTCTTGTCTGGCTGTAACATGAGAGATCTGCCACTGAAGACATTTCAGGCTGCAGTCACCCCTTTCCCTTCAGCAATGCCTCTGCTGTGCCTTCTACTGAAATAAAATGGGTAAGTTTTGTTGCAGCTCAGCCATAACTGAGGAAAGAGGAGCAGGTACAGGAGCAAACTGTGGAGCAATATTGAACTTTTGGTGTATGTTCATTACTGTAAACAACATTCCAGACAGGGAAAGCTCACACCCCTGTGAAAAATCCTCAGAAAGGTTGAAAAATTCAACATTCAGAGCAGCCCTCTTGTTATCAACCTGGCTTTCCTCAGTCATTATCCTTGATTAGCATTAAAAAAAATAAAAATCATCCTTTTTAATTCCTTATTCTGTTCAATTTGTAAAGAAGGAACTGCAACATTCAACCAAAATGAATGACTAATATTTAGGAATGAACCCGCAGGAAAAGTCAATAAGTTTTATTATTAGAATTGATGGGCAGTAAGGTCACAGTAAGGATACTTTAAAATCTTTAAGGAAGTCTTTATCACAACTTTCATTAAACAACAAAAAAAAAATGTACAGCTCCAAAGAGTCAACAAATTATGTTCAGACTATTATGTAATGTGTTAAAATAACAGAAATTAAATTGGGAAGCTTCCAGCAGCAATATGAGACTGAATTGAAGTGTGATGGATGGGTTCTGAGATACGAAACTCGTCGGAATAAATGAGGTAAAAGGACAAAATGACAAGAAACCATTTAGAACCACAAATATGCTTGATGGGCAAAGAAAATGGGAAAAGGAGCAGACTGAAATTGCAGAGCAGGAGGCATCTGTACTGCCATGTTGCTGCTCTCTCAATTTGGTGCTCAAGTTCACACAGTCTGTAAGTCATTGTGTGCTGCAGGTCTTCTCTGTGGTACACGTGTTTGGCCAGAGAAATCAGAAGAAAAGAAATCAGGGTTCATATTGTGTCCCCCATGTCTTTTCCCATGGACAAGACTGATCTAGACCTGCTCTACACCAACCTCCTCTTTCTAACTCACTACACAACTCACTGCACCCAGGAAGCCAAATTCACCGTGGCACAGCACTTGTGGGTCACATGGCACAAGCTCATCTTGAACCTGCATCAAAACTTCCTTCCTCTACAGAGGCTTTTCCAAGGTTTCCCACGTTATCAACTAAGCAGAAGGATAAATTCAGCACCCCTCTTTCATTTCTTATTCCACTGCCAAGGTGAAGTAGTCAGAACCAAAACCCGTCCCCGCTATTCCCTCTCCAAACCCAAGAGTCAATCATTTATTGCTGTAAGGGGTTTACAATGTGCACAAGACTTTTACAAATCTTTTCTTTTTCACAGGGGTGGATGATATTTATGGTGTCTTTAGGAGCTGTGGGGGGAAAGGGACTGAAAATTTATGATAATCTTCCCATCCTGCAGTGTCCAGGACATTTTCACTGCCTGGAAATGCTCAGTACTTTGGAGGAAGGCACTCTGAAGGGATCTCAGTGCACCAGCCAACATTTGCTTCACGTTCCGTTAATATTTAAACAGCAAATCTGTCAACAGATTAATTAGCACTGCCACTTTCCAGCAGTTTTATGGGTACTTTAAACCACTGGCAGTCAATTCCTAAAAGGAAGTGTGCAGCATTTCAATATGTGTGCACACAAGATAATAGTAATATTAAGCACCCTGAAGAAAAGGCAGAATTGTTATCATGCTGTTCTTGTGCTGAATTCCCAACGCTTCCTGCTTTCCCTAGAGGGGTGTTGACAGAAAGAGGTCATCGAAAATATTTGGAAGTTACTTGGGCACTTTTTCCCATGGCAAAGAAGACATTGATAATCAAGGACTGAGCACAAACTGGAAGGAGCAAGGCAGGAGAGAAGGTTTTAGGTCATGTAAGAAGCCATTTCATAGAATCATTGAATCGTAAAGGTTGGAAAAGACCTCTGAGATCATTGAGTCCAATTATTAATCCTGCGCTGCCAAGGCCACCGCTAAACCATGTCCCCAGGTGCCACATCCACGTGTCCTTTGAACACTTCCAGGGACAGTAATTCCACCACTTCCCTGGGCAGCCTGTTCCAATACTTACCCACCCTTTCAGTGAAGGAATTTTTCCTAATATTCCACTGAAGCCCCCTCTGGCACAACCTGAGGCCATTTCCTTTTGTCCTGCCACTTGTTACCTGGGAAAAGAGACCAATCCCCACCTGACTACAACCTGCTTCCAAGGAGGTGTAGAGAGCAATAAGGTCTCCCCTGAGCCTACTTTTCTCCAGGCTGAACCCCCTCAGCTCCCTCAACAACTCCTCACCAGACTTGTGCTCCAGACCCTTCCCAAGCTCCATTGCCCTTCTCTGGACATGCTCCAGCTCCTCAGTGTCTTTCTTGTTCTGAGGAGCCCAAAACTGACTCCAGGATTCGAGGTGTGGCCTCACCAGTGCCCAGCACAGAGGGGCAACCACTGCCCTGGTCCTGCTGACCACATTATTGCTGGTCCAGCCCAGGTGTCATTGGCCTTCATGCCCACCTGGGCACACGCTGGCTCGTGTTCAACAGCTGTTGGCCAACATCTGCAATGCATGTGAGCTGCTTGGAATTACAAGAAATTAATTGCAGTGCTCTACCCTGTCCATGTCACTATCACTTGAAGAGGGATCCATTTCAACTAATTTACCATCCCAAACTTGGGCAGCCCTTGCAGTCAATTGATCAGGCTTATTCAGGAGCCAGTGGTGACAAAAAAGGTCACAGAACAAAGGCATTTCTTGGATTATTACTTTCTGATGCAATCAATCATCATCTGGAGACTCTCCTATCCCTTTTCCACTCCCTACTGAGGGAACCTAGACACTCAGATTTCAATTGATGCCTAAAAGCTGAAGTTAGGTGGGGGAAATCTTACCTTTGATATACGGCCCCACTCAAACCCTACATACTTAAATACACCATGGCTTTCCCAGCTCTGTTTGACAGGAACATCACAGTTAATTATAGGAGGAATTCAGTGAAGTGGGCATAGATTAATGCATGGGCTTGCTCACATGTATGATCTGTGCCAATAGATCTGGGCAAATTTGGCAAGAGTGATAAACACTACAGTACATGATCCCACTGCTCCACTCCACTAGCCAAGCATGTACGAATTTCAGGAGCAGTGGTACAACCTCATTTGCTCTGCAGAGAGATAAAATCCACAAACAAGTGGGAAAGAGAGGAAACTGGGCACAGAGACAGAGACTGCAACCCCTAATTGATCCTTCACAAAATGTAGTTACCTTGTTCTCCTTCCCTGGTGAATTCATTAGCTCACACTTAGCACCATTCTTTGGTCAAACGCTCAGGGAGGAAATAAATTGAAGCAATTTATTCTAGAACTCATGAAATACTGTTGTATTTCCACCTTTTGACTGTACAACCCATGAAAGCAAAGTTACACTTTGGAAGAGAAATAGTTCCCTCCCTGGCCTCCAGAGACTTTTTGGAAGAAACTCACACAAATATTTGTCTGTGTTTGTGCACGAGCATGGCAATGTAGGGGACATAACAATTTCATGGTGCCACCACTCCACTAGAAACAACTTAAGGACAAAATAAAATCATGGCAAAGTTTTCTGCCAACCCTTCAAGCTTTTCTGCTGGAGCCTTTCTCATTGGCACTGCAAATTAGATGGGGTCAGTCGAGCCCTCTTGTGCTCCATCACATTCCCTTCCTCAGCCAGAGGGGGAGTAAATGTGATATAACTACTTTCCATGTTTATAAAGATTCACATCTCTTAATTTTACTTTTCATTTTAAGCAATCAAGTAATATTTGTATTCATTCAGCAGCTGTTCAGTGCCTCTTTGGTGAAGCAGGTACCTGCCCATTTGGGAGCCAAGACCATATTTCTGCAACATATAAACAAAGAGGGTTTTGATATTTACCACTGAGGAAACTTCTTGAAGTTTACCTAGTTACCCTACCAAGCCATCATTCCTTATTTAATGAGTGTTTTCTGGCTGCATCTTAGGTCTGTTTCTTCACTGTGGATTTCTGTAATTAACACTTCACTTAAAGCACAACGTGATTATTTGGCGTTACACCTGGTGACCGAACTGAAAAATTAATTTATAAAAAAGGAAATTAAGGCAGCTTTTGAGTGATTTGCTGCTTGCTTTTATTTCCCTTGCTGCTCTGTTACTGAACACTCTCCTTTCTCCTGTAGTGCAATGTTCCAAATGCCAGTAGCTTTAGCTGAGTGTTTGAACTTCAGAAATGTGAAATTTCTGAACTTCCAAAAGAGTATTTGATCCTCTAGGAGCTCATTAAAGTTCCCCCTGAATACAACACTATATTTCTGCAATCACTTTGCCAATTAATGCTCATGTCACTTGTTAGCAAATGTGTGACATGCCATGACCTGGATATTTAGAATAACAGGCTATTACTGGTCTTGACAAAGGAGCTACTTCAATAGAGCTTTGATAAGTATCTGCTATTTCACTGCAAATAAACGGGCTCTGCATCATATGTAAATTATTTAGTGACAAAAGAGACAAATTGTCTTCTAGAGCCCCACTTGGCAAGAAAGGTGGCATAACTCTCCCTTAGCCAGAGCCTTTCCAATGGAAGAGGGGAGCATTATTTCCAGGTGATATTTTCTTGTCGAAGTTACCACTAAAATACACTTTCATTACATTTTTTCTTCACTCTGCACAGGGAATGAGAACATCACTGATTTGGGGACTTCTGTCTTCAAAGGAAAGATAGCAATGTTGATGAAGAGATACAATGCCAAGGATAAACCAGGCATGGTTATAATTAACACCTCCAGTATGTCCATTCTCATTTCCTTCTAAACTGTGTTACAGCTTCAAGTATTAGCAGAGCTCAGCCATGAATTTACAGCTTCTCCTAAATTGTACCAGAGCTTAAAATGCAATTATAAATCATGTCTTTAATTACACTGCAATCTCTTTGTATACACAGAACATTCCAGTTTGCATAATCGAGAGGAAAAATGGAGAAAGCATCAGTGTGAACTCTGAAATCTCAACTATAACAGTTAATTTAACCAGCACAAGCAGCAAAGCCAAAACAGCACTCCTCAAATTTCAGAGACAGCAGTGAACTTCTGGAGAAGCATTTTACCCTCTGAATGCATTCCACTCAAATTTTGAAAGTTGCAGTTAAGAAAAAAATGAGAAGAACTGCTCTGTTTGCAGGATTTATGAAGAAGGATGAGGTGAAATGATGGCCTTAGCTCTAAACTTAGAATGAGACCCAGTTTTTTGTTGTGCTCTGCAAGCACAACGCAAGGTGATTTTTTCCCCTCATGACCTTACAGGATTCCCTAAGACACTGTGGAATCTCCATCCCTGGAGATGTTTGAAGCCCAGCTGGACACAGTCCTTTACAGTCTGCCTTCACTGGACCTGCTTGAAGGTGTTGTACTGCTTGATCTCCAGAGGTCCATTCCCATATCAGCCATTCTGTGATTGTGTCATGTCATGAATAGCTACCCCAGCACAACACAGGAAACAGCAATCAGTATAAAATAATTTGATGGGCTATATTTGTAAGACCAAATTTCCTTCCAGCACAGCAGATCTGATGGGCATCCCTCATCCAGCTTGTTGACAGATTACATGTGTTCCATTAAACCATGCTCTTGGAGTTGATGTCTCCACAGGTAGTTGGATTCATGGAATGGTTTTGGTTGGAAGAGAATGTAACAACCGTGCAATTCCAACCCCTCTGCCATGGGCAGGGACACCTTCTACTAGACCAGGTTGCTCAAAGCCCTGTCCAGCCTAGCCTTGAACACTTCCAGGGGTGGGACAGCCACAGCTTCTCTGGGCAACCTCTGCCAGGGCATCACCACCCTCAGGGTAAAGAATTCCTTCTTAATATCTAACCTAAACCTGCCCTTCTTCAGCTGAAAGCCATTAGCAGCAGTGGTTGTAGAGCTGTTGTACAATACAAGCTGGTTCATGTCCAGAACTCAGAGTTTAGTTAAGAAACAACTGATTAAGGTGAACCCAATGAGGAACTTCAGTGCCCATATCTGAGGAGATCATGCATAGGAGAGCACAGATCATGTGACTCGTGCTCTGATAGTACCTGTCTTGCACTGACAGCCAAGATTAAAAACAGGAATCCCATTCTAAGAGAATTAGACTAAGAAATCAATCTCAAATACCCTTAGGAAGATTTTTAGGAAAGATCAGGCATGTGCATGGAAGTGGTTTTTAGGTTTTTGGGCTAATTCTAAAGAGATCTTCAAAGGCAAATATAGCAGAACTGAATGGAGATTTTCAGAGTATTGCTTTACCAGGAAAGCAGTTACTCAAGTACAAACAGGTAGGATGAAGCAAGACCAAGAAATAAAAGTTAAATAACAAAAGAATTAACCTTAATTTACTCTAATTAACCTAGAGATAAATTGGTCTCTGCCACTAAATTCTACCATCACATTTTGGTTTTTGGAAGTTATTTTTATGGACCAATCCATCTTCACTTCGACTTTCTTTCTTAAGTCCTCATTACTATTCCACAGCTCAATAGCTTTTTTTTTTCCCACTGGACATGTTAAATGGCAGAAAAATAAAATGGATCAATACAGCAACTCAATTAATTCGTCATCTTAAATTCTAATAAAATCAATTTGGAGAAGTGTCATATCGTTAAGCTTACATCATAATGCAGTAATTAGAAACAACTTTCATCTTGCTTATTCCTTTGAAGATTTTAATGGCAATCAATTAAACATGCCTTGCTTTTCCATTAAAGACTTTCAAAATGGAAATTGGATGAGAAGCTGAAGATAAGGTGCTGATTACACAATCATCCCTCCCACCCCCATTTCAAATATTCCCTCCAAAATGTGCAGACTCACCATTAAAAAGTTAGCACGAGATAAGTCCCATTTTCCCAGGAACCAGCAGTAAGTTTCCAGTTAATAGCTCGTGTTTTAACAGGCTGGTGCAGCACTTTGTGATTTGCATATTTACCAAGCAGAAACTTTGGTGTGGCTCACTGAGGTCAAATCCTTTTTTTTAGCTTTACACCCAGACACCTTTAGGAGTTTAGCTACTTTTTTATTAAAAGGATGCATTTCAAGATTCACTGTGTACTACTAAACCAAAATTTCTCTACGGGTCTTAGAGTGAAATTGATAATTTTTATTTTTATTTTCTGCTTCATTAACAGTAATAACTGCAGCTTAGTAGTGATCTCTCTATCTTAGGTGCTGCTCAAAAAAGAAAAAAAAAAGGAAAAAGCACCAAGTTCAAATTTTCTGCAGTCTAGGCATAAACCACCAGGTGCCTCTTTTAATTGTTCTCCTGCTAGGGATTTATGCCAGAAGGAATTTGCATTCAGAGAGAAGACAGGCACACCCAGTCATTGGCTGAGCATCCAATTAGCTGCCCTGGCTCTCCTCTGCTTCTCTCTGAAGCCAGAGACACTCCAATTCCATGACTGTTTGTGTTTCACCTTATTGAATTCCAGCAGCATCTTTCCAGCACTGGGATGTCAACACTGCCCATGCTGTTCCCGGAGGTGTCCCAGCAGGGCTGGAGGGATCACACACCTCCACACCACCCTCCCTCCCCATGTTATTACCCTATAACGCCTGAAACAGGACTTGGGGTTTTTTTACAGGTTTGTTAAATTGTTCAGATCTTGTATATTAATATTTACCCAAGAAACTATAGAATCATAGGATCCTAGAATGGTTTGGGTTGGAAGGGACCTTAAAGGCCATTCATGGGGACCCCTTCCACTAGACCAGGCTGCTCAGAGCCCCATCCAACCTGGCTTTGAACACTTTCAAGGATGGGGCAGCCACAGCTTCTCGGGGCAACCTGTGCCAGGGCCTCCCCACCCTCATAGTAAAGAATTTTTCCCTAATTTCCAATCTAAACCTACTCTCAGTTTGAAGCCATTCCCTCTCATCCTGTCACTCCATGCTCCTGTAAAAAGTCCCTCTCCATCTTTCTTGCAGTCTCCCCTCATCAAAGACAGATCAGAGATATTGCCACCGGGATAATCACAGCACAATAGATGTTTTGGATCAATTCCAAACCCTGAATACCATTTATTCTCCAAGTCTCTGCATTGCCCCTTGTTATTTTTGTTCATTCATTTAACTATATGGCCTTTCTACAGTCAAAGAAAAGCGTAACATTTAAGCAAACGACTCTTCCAAGAACTGAACAACTTGTTCCTTAGTCAATGTCATCAGAATTTTATAGATAAAACTATTTCTGGATGTGTCAGAAAAAGAGACCTCATTGTGCCAACATTTGCAGTCAGCCTGAGTATTGATGAAAATATGAAATGGTATAATTAGAGTTCACTGTTATAATTAGAGTTCATCACTCTTTGGTTCATTAAAAGTTAGCGTTTTGTTGAAAATGTAAAATCAACTTTTGTCTAAAAACTTTAAAAATTCTTTTTGAACATCTTATGAAATATAAGTATGCGATAGATATTCCATGCTTAAGTTTCCCTGAACTTTCTTATACTTTGAACAGATAGTGAAGAAGTTAGGAAACTCTTTTAAGAGGGAGATAATGCAGTCATAGCAGAAGAAAAAATTATAAAGGAGAAACACGAGCCAAAATAAAAAGAGCAAAAGAGGTGCAAGGTCCAACATCCAAGAACCCACAGACTTGGCAGAACTGAGGCAGCATCTCCACACCAGCAGTAGGTGGAAGCTGTGACAGGGTGAGACAGTGGATTTCTTGGCTTTGTGAAATCACAGAATCATAGAATGGTTTGGGTTGGAAGGGACCTTAAAGCACATCTGGTTCAAAACCCCCTGCCATGGGCAGGGACACCTTCCACTAGAACATGTTGCTCCAAAGCCCATCCTACCTGACCTTGAAGGCTTCCAGGGATGGGATGTCAGCAATTTCTGATGCAAACTGTTTTCATGCTGCATGATAGTACAACTGGAACCATCTTCAGGTCGTTTTTTCAGGTACTTGTATTAGCAATAACTTAACTTGGTCCTCTTGCTGATTCTACGAATGCCCCTTCTTTTCACATCAAAAGATCAAACGATAGGAAAATCACCTTTTACATTTGCTGAAGTGGCCTTTGCACTCAGGAAAACATTGTGCTTCTACTACACAAAATTGCTCCAGATACCTGCAGGTTCAAAGGAAAGCATGTTCCAGAAGGGTGATGTCAATATCTGACAAACTAATTTCACATCAACGTCAATACCTGAACTTGACTTTCAACAAGTTCTCTTGTGACACTGATGGAGAGACACTGCACTCAGCAGGAAGGCAATGAAATTCAGATCACAGGTGACTCTTTTGGAACCAAGTTGTAAGTCAGAAGATGATGCCTAATGGAAAATATTAGAATATCCACTGATGGAAGAATCAGTCTTATCAGAATTCAGCCATTTTCAAAACAGAAAATGTGAGACACATTTTAAGACTCCTGGGTATTTCAGGGAGCTTTAGCAGCTGCATCCTCTTGGCCGCTGTCAGTGCTACTACTGTGTTAAATAAAGACACAGTGGCACTGACAATTGTGGTCTTTAAAAACAGAGATCTGAGAAAACACCCACACACCTCTAGAGAGAGCAGCACTGCTTTAAAAATTATCAACCCACAGAAAGTCCACCTCTGAGTTTGTATTTTCAGGACAGAAGACAGATAACTGTTCAGAAACTTCTGGTTTAAAAACCAGACTGAATGTGGTCCCATTGACCCTGGTAGAGGATCTGCCCTCAGGGACAGCAATCACAGGATGTGTCTGTCAGCCACCAGGGCCTGGAGAAACTATTTTCTTGCAGAACTGGGATCACAGTTCAGGTGTTGTATGTACAGAGTCCAGCCTCACAACCAGCTCTCTGCTTGAGCAATAAATCCCATTTAGACTTGTCCAGAGTGCTGAGTTGGATGTGAATTCCCTCAAGAAACAACTTTGTTCGTCCTTTCTTAAAAGTCCTTTCCACGCCTCTGCCTTGCTAATGCTTCCTTTGGCACAGGACAATCCCTTAGCCTTGTGGAGGGGTTGAGACAGCCCAGATGTTCTGCGACTATTCAGTGTTTCATGCAGTGATCTGCTTCAGAGGTAAACCGGCAGGAGAAATGAATCCAACTCAGAATGGGATTGCAAGTCAGAAGAATTTAATAAAAGATCACAAAATACACTGAGACAGAAGGAAAAATCATTTGTGCCACAAAAACACCAGATGTGCAGCCCAGCCCAGTGGGACACGAGCAGGATGGAGCTCACCAACCCCTGTGCTGAGCACCACGTGGGCACCTGAGTTCAAAGTAAAAAGAAAACAAGAAACCTGCTGGTGAAAATGATGGTTGCAGTCTGGTGGTAGTTTCAGTATGGTTGAGACTCTGGTCCTCCTCTGGATCTGAAGAGAGCCCCCAGTCCCAAAACCCCAAGCTCATATCCACTTGGGCTCAGATGGGAACGCCCAATCCCTCTCCCAGGACAGAGACTTTCACAATGGGTGATTTACTCTGTGAGGTGAACAATGGCATATTTTTGTCATCCCTGATAGCCCATTAGTAGACATGACCCCTCAGGTGGGTGTGGAGGCAGGAAAACTTCCTTATCTCACAGAAGTTCCTAAACACCCATCTTGTACCCCAAGGGGTGGGGTGTGCCCTGGGCAGCTGCTGCCAATGGTCCATGGTGAGCAATTCGTGGGAAAAATGCCATAGAGGGTTTAGAATCCATCCTCACCCAGTGACAAACTGGTAATGGCTACTAAAACCAGGACATGTAGCTATTTGGGAAGTGTAACCCAGGTGACTGCAATGGTACCACGAGTCACTGCAGACAGTGGGAGGGAAGGCAAGACAAGACTGACTCAAAACATTAAGACATAAACACCTGAGCAAAGCTTACCTTTCAAATGCCCACCATGGGATATTCACCAAAATCAGAATGCATGTCAACATCCCTTGAGAAGTCTGGAATGGGCTCCTGAGCTATTGGCTGTCTTTTTGTTGTGCTCTGGAGAGAAATCAAGCTTGAAGGAAAGATTATTTGAAACTGAAAAGAAATACCACGATTTCTTGTTGTGTGCTTTAAATTTCAGTGGAGTATCATAGGACTCTGCTAGCCTGGGCCATTCCCAGTCAGTCATCTGGGATTTCACTCCTAAAGTAGTTGAACATGTCATCTACCATCCATCAGCCAGCACAAGGTACCTCAAATTTTGAAACAGAAGCTTTACAGATGATTAATTGTCTAATGCCTAGAAGTCCCTCAGGTGTTATTTTATGATATTAACATAAAGGAATATGACAGTCTCTGATTGAATATGAATTTTTATCTATGTGATGACCTGGCAAAAGTCTTAATTAAGAAAAAAAAAAAAAGGTCTTTTAGACTGATTTTATTTTAAGATAAACATACCGATGTTATCTATTGTAGCTACGATTTGAATCTGGTCTTTTTGAAGAAGTAAAAATACTGAAAAATCAGAGAAACTCAAGAAGACAACAAGAAAAAAAGGACTGGGTTGCTTGAAAGAGAAACATGAAACCCTTGAAGTATTTAATTTCACAAAGAAATTAGGAAAAGAAAGCAAAAGCCAACAGAAATAATTCAGATATTAACAGGGAAGCTGCAAAATTCCCATCAGCAGGGATTTTTAAGGAAAGGTTGGACTGCTATGGTTTGAACCCAAGTCAATACCCTCTTGAGGAATTGGTTTGACCAGAAATCTTTACTAGCCCAGTGTTTTCTACAGCACTCACACCCTCTTCAGCTCTTCTATGCCAATTAAAACAGCTGAAGCTGCACAACAGGAATTTTGCACTCCTGACTTTTAGCAGAGAAAGGAGTTTCTCCATGTCAGACCTGCAGGAACAAGCAGAGGATGTTTTCTGTGTCTCCACTTGCTGTAGAGAGCATTGTCCAGGTCCAACAAGCTGTTCAGAGCCCTTGGTCATCCAAACTTTGTGTTCTGTAACAGTGAACTTGTGGGTTAGATGCCACAGAGACACTTCCATATGGGGAAAGGAGTTGCATGCAGGCTGAAAAATGAGATTTGTGCTCTGCTGTCCCTGTAAGAGTTTGGGTATAAAGACCAGTTTTGATTTGATTTCTTTGTTTAAACAGTGCATATTATGTTCTTCAGGTTATTTTCTGCACATGGAGAAATTCTTGTGTCAGGGAATGGCTTAAATAACAATCAGACAGAGTACTAAACTTTAAAAATGTTTATTGTGATTTACTTTAATTTATGCCTCCCATACTACTATTCACCCAGGAGCATCTCCTGTGCTGTCCCTTCCCTGCCCCAGGAGCTATGCTGGAATTAACAAAGGGCTTTTTAGGTCACCTGGTTGTCCAGGTTTACTGGGTTAGATCCTGACCCAAAAATAGGCATGCAGTGGGTTTCAAGTGGTTAATCAGGTCCTGAAACTAAATGCAAATACTGTGTTCAAGCTCCTCTTTCTTATCAGTGGTGGCCTGTACACAACCCACCTCACTTTTAATATACTGTTAGAAATTAAATCATCTTGAGCAACAGTTCATTAATATTAATATTATAATTAATATTGTTAATATGATCCCTTTATTTTTAAGAAATCATGTTTGTGTATAATTTTTGTGGTTATGAAGCCTTGGTAGACTTGCACAAGGATTTGGCAGTGGCTGAGTAGAACAAATGGCTCTATTTGCCCCTGCAGGCAGTTTTCCTCCTTTGCTCACACCTTCTCCACTCTCACTGTTTTCAGACACTATTTGACATTTCTCAGCCTGAGACTGAGAGCTCTGCTATTTTTCATTCACAAGGATCCTCACCAAACAGAGCCCTGATCCTTTCCTGAGAACCCCTGGTGCTGCAGCAATGCAAATTCATCACACGAGGATCCAGAGCAACCCTCCTGCTGGGCAGCTTCGCTCTTGGCCACTATGCCATTAGCATTCCTAATTTCCAGGAGTGGTTCAGCACAGCAAGAAAAGCTTGGGAATGAGGAAGAGGCAGAGAAAAAGCTCTGCTGCCCAGTAGTGAGCACCTCAAGTGAGAGTTCTGCTCATCAAACCCAGGTTTGCCTTCAGAGCCTGGTCTTCAGATCTCTGATGGACTGAGAACAGTCCTTTGTGGCAGTGCCTGTTTTCCTCAGGGAAAAAGACATACAAGTGGGAAAGAAAGTCCCAGGAGTAGGAAGTGGTCCCTGGAAGTGTTTAAAAGGTGTGTGATATGGCACCTGGGGACATGGTTTAGTAGTGGGCTTGGCAGTGCTGGGTTAGCAGTTGAACCTGAAGATATTAAAGGCCTTTTCCAACCTAAAAAATTCTATTGTTCTGTGGTCCACTTTCTTCACAAAGAAAACATCTGGGAAGTCTCTGCCCCTGTGGCTGTAGCATGCCTTAGAGCCTGGTGTCAGTCAGGACTTTGGGAGAGTCAGTAGTTCTCCCCAAATTGCAAGAGTTTAAGAAAAATAAGATTAAAGCATGATTGTGCAAGTTCTGCTCCAGAGCCATCCTTCCTGCTGTCACTGTGCTGGTGTGTGCTCTCCTGTGGACAGCACACGGGGCTTGCAGGCTCACATGGGAAGCTGTTATTGAGTCCTTTCATAATTATTTATACTCCACTCGAAGCATACAGATCAGGGAAAATATAGATTTTTGTCAGCGCCTACTTCACAAACCCAAACAGCCACAGGAACTTCACTGTTCCCCAAGATGACAGGAAAAATAAGAGACATCTCATTGTTCATAAGTCTGTTCCACTGTGCATTTCAACTACGTCTGTCATTGAAAACAGCTCATCAGGCATTTACTAAAGAATCAACATCTCCTCTTACTCAACCCCAAAATTTCCTTTTCCTCTCCCTACTCAGTACAGCTGGCAGAAATATTCCTAATTTTTTTCCATAAGATCTATATTGATTTGAATAAAATGCCTGTCTGAGGAGAAGCTGAATTCAGAAAGTGAAAATCAGTATCAGACAGGAATTATGTCCCTTTTCTTCTGCAGATGGAAACATGCAGACGAGGAGATTGAAACAGTGAAGGAATCAGGAGAACGAAATTTGTCCTTTTCTATAGTGCAGAGACTAAAGCCCTGAGCAGTTGCCAGAGGCATTCAATCTCACCTTTCTAAGCACCTTTGCCAGAAAAAAAAAAGTTCTACTTAAATTAGAGAGATGTAATTACACAAAATTCTCCAGAGGTAAATGAGACTCAGTGATGCATGAGGGTCTTAGAAGAAGAAAATAGGGTAGACTGTGGTTTCCATGGGATTAGTCTTCCTGTCAATCAATTTGATCTGAAAAGCTGGGCTGAGCAGTTTTTCTGGATTTTATTATTATAGCATCAGGAAATTGCAGTGACTTGACAGGCTATCCACAAACCAAAACCACTTCTACAATTCTCAGACATTTTTGCAGCATTTCAACAAAATTTAGGGATTCAAAGTGCCTGCCTTTTGGTGCACTGTACATTTTCTGAACTTTGTTGTAAATGCCACCAATTCATTAAATGAGCTGCTTTTATTTGTTTTTGTCTTCAAGAACTGCCAGAAGTCTTGACTTTTTACCATCACTACCTGCAGTTCCTTTGAGGGTTAATAGGCAGAAAAGTGAAGACAATTCTTACCCAATTAATAGTTTGTGGTCCAGAGTGGGATGAAACACTGATGGATTCCTGGAAGAGCAGAGTGTGGGGGATTGTATTGCACCACAGCAAGCAAAGGAAAACTCCATAAAGGGTAGGGAAGCCTTAAAATGACCAAATTCAAGTACAAAAGTAAAGGGCTGTTGAAGGCAACGCTGATAGGACACTGAAGACAGGGACTGGAGGAAGAGGTGAAGAAAGCTGAAAGAGTGGAAAAGTCATTTTTCTGAGCATTCACCTCTTGTCCATGTTGTTATTTTATTTAAATAAATCTCTATGCAAACAAAAAGTCCCCTAAATTACTTACCTGAGGTAAGAGGGCATTCTGATCTCTGTGAATATGCAAGCACAGGCACATGGATTAACTATTTAATCCCATTTTTGGGACATCAGAAGGAGGTAGACAAGTGAGGAAAGAGTTCAAGGAGATTCTGGCAAAAGAAGATCCCATAAAATTTCTCTGACGAACAGCCTGGGAATGGTAGCAAGTCATTTATACTCTGGGAATTCCTCTGCCAGCTGGGACTGAGAGAAAAAAACTAACTGGTGTCCTAGAAGAGTGCCAGGCATCGCCCCATGCAATGCTCATAAAATCTCAAATGCAAGTTGTCCTGGTTACAGTGGCCAGGACCAGTTTGTCACTGTGTGGGTGTGGCCAGGGCTGTGTATTCTACACCCTCTGTGTCATTTTTCTCATGAACTGCTCACAATGGCCCATTGGCAGCAGCTGCCCAGGGCACACCCCACCCCTCAGGCCACAAGCTGGGTGTTTAGGAACTTCTGTGGGATACAGAAGTGCTCCTGTCTTCACACCAATGACTCAGGTGCCATCAGCACCTTCACACCCATCTGAGGGGTCATGTCTGCTCAGGGGCCATCAGGGATGCCAAAAATATGCCACTGTTCACCTCACAGAGTAAATCACCCACTATGAAACTCCCCACCATGGGGGAGGGACTGGGAGTTCCCATCTGAGCCCAAGCAGAGATAAGCTTGGGGTTTCGGGACTGGTGGGACCACCTGTCAGA
This sequence comes from Formicarius rufipectus, assembly GCA_013399695.1. Taxonomy (NCBI): domain Eukaryota; kingdom Metazoa; phylum Chordata; class Aves; order Passeriformes; family Formicariidae; genus Formicarius; species Formicarius rufipectus. The sequence continues at coordinate 61,319 of VXAU01000284.1, forward strand.
TCCAGCAGAGGAGCAGAGCCTCAACAGGACTGGGACTGCCATTCTTGACCAAACTGACCATCATTTTCACCAGCAGGTTTCTTCTTTCTCTTTACTTTGAACTCAGGTGCCCACGTGGTGCTCAGCACAGGGGTTGGTGAGCTCCATCCTGCTCGTGCCGCACTGGACTGGGCTGCACATCTGCTTTTGTGGGTCAGATGGATTTTCCTTCATTATCAGTGTATTTATTGTGATCTTTTTATTAAATTATTATTCTGACCTGCAATCTCATTCTGAGTTGGGGTCATTTCTCCTGCAGGTTTACCTTTAAACCAGCACACAAGTCAGGACAGACTTTCTATACATGTTACCAACAAGAGGTCCCTTTTCTTATCTCATTGTCTGCATGTGGCTGTGCCCAGACAGATAATTTGTGCTCTCCTCTGTCTATCCTCAATGCTTTATGCATCACAGGCTATGCCTGGTCTTTGAAGCTGCTGGCTTTAAGCAAGGGCTGTTGTTTTTCAAGCTCTCCTGTGTCTGTTGAGCTCTCTGTAGCCTCACAGCTCTCAGGCTCCCCTGAACCCTTGTAACAAAAGCAAATACCCTGTGGCTTTCATCCATGGTATTCTGCAAAGGAAAGTAAATGTATTGCATAAAACCAGACACTTTTGTCCCTGGAAATCTGAAAAGGGGGAAAAAATGTCTAATTAAGAGGTGAAGTTATTTTCATTCCTTTTTTTTTTTAGATTGGAGAAGTCCATGGGAAAGAGGAACTACAGAAATGCAAAGTGAGCAATGGTGTAGTGGAAGGTGTCCCACCATGGCAGGGTAGTGGAACTGGATGATCTTTAAGGTTCCTTCCAACCCAAACCATTCTATGATTCTATAAAAGCTCTGTCATGACTGAGTGCAACACTGCCAGGAAAACAAAGAAATGAGACACAAGTCTGAGTTACTGCTGCTCAACAAGCTGTAGGTCGCTCATTGATTAAAAAATTAAGGAAGTTGACACAATCCTTCTCACTTGTAGTTGGTCAAAAGAAGGTTCTGGCAGTGATAACTCCATAGCAAATGCAGGGTGATCTCACTTTGCCATGTAACTCCACATCCTGAGGGATCCCCTCCAGGATGACCACCTTAAACTATTTCAAATACTAACAGAATGAAATTTGGTCCCGTTGTGATTTCCTTAAAGTCATAGAAGAAAAGGTAACAACGTTAAGAAGATAACACTAGCCCACTGTCTGCATTCTGCTCCTCTTATAGATCAAGCTGGTAAACAACTGAACAATTTGCTGCAGAAAGAGCAGCCTAGATGCTGCTGGTACTCCAGGTCCTATTCACCTACGGTGTTTTATTTTCCTGACAAACCTCAAGTGCTTTCTGCCTGTCTCAGAGCCCTAATGCCTCTCATATTTGTAGCAGCAGAGTTTCCATGGGATGGGTCCATTTGGTCGCCTGTGCAGCTCGGATGGAAGATTGTTTTAGATTAATAGAGTCTGTCACTTCTGAAGTAACAGCTGTTACTCACAAAACTGGACATTTTCCAGCTACCACTGCTCTGAACAGAAGAGTAAATAGAGACCATTTAGCAGAGGCGAGACACTTGGCGCTGCTGGAGCCAGGACTGTCACAGGTGACAGCTGTCCTCGGAGTGGGGAGCGGGCTCAGGCAGCACGAGTGTCCTCCCATCTACTTCTCCTTCAACACTAATTGTCAGCCTTATGCTCTACGTTGGCTGATGCCTCAGGTAAAGCAAGCCTTGATGTCTCTTGTCTGAAATGAGCCCGCGGAAATCGGAGCGGAGATTTTTGCAAGATGTTCACAAGCTGTTTATCCAGGCAGCTCAGGCGAGGGAGGAGCTCACCCAGGGGAAGGGCTAAACCCTCACTAGAACAGCTTTCAAAAATAGGTTGAATGAGCTCCTAATGGCAACTCTGTTTGTTAACATTTCCACAGAACAAGGAGACTGCTTCAATATTCCTCTGTATCTTGGGACACACTGAGCTGATAAAAGTTGCTGAACTCGCCTCCTAAGAGATGCAGATACATTGAAATGGCTAATTAATCCATGACTCAGTCTTATTCTTATCTGAGTAGCTTATATTTAAAGATCACATAAAATCATATAACTGTTGAGCTACAGAATTAATTGGGTTGGTAGGGACTTTGAAGATCACTTAGTTCCAAACCCCCTGCCATGGGTATGGACACCTTTTTAGTAGACCAGGTTGCCCCAGGTCCCATCCAGTCTGGCCTGGAACACTCCCAGGTATGGGATATATACATAATAATGATTAAAAATAATAAATAAATACTAGTGATAATAAATATTCTTCCAATATCAGCATGAGAGTTTAGAACTGACCTAATGTGAAAGACATTACTCACTTCAGACCATTTTTGTGGCAGTCACATCACAGCAACACAGCTCTGGAAACCTTCCCCAGAAAGGCCCAGAGATGGAAGGTGACAACAGTGTTCTTGGTCCAGCATAAGCACTGAACTTGTGGCAGAAGTTGTCAACTGAGGAGCTATGCCTGGGATCCCAGGATCATCCCATTCCAACCCCTTTGCCATTGGCAGGGACACCTTCAAATAGATCAGCTTGCTCAGAGCCCCATCCAACCTGGCCATGAACGCTTCAAGGGATGGGGTGTAAAAAAGTCTCTTGGCATCCTGTGCCAGTGCCTCACCACTCCCAAAGTAAAGACATTTTTCAAGATATCTAACCTAATATCTACCCTAAACCTACCCTCTTTCAGCTTAAGCCCGTTGCCCCCTGATCTCTCACTACCTGCCCTTGTCAAAAGTGCCTCTCCAGCCTCCTTTAAAGCCCTCTTTATGTACTCCCTCAAAACCCAAAATAGCAGTTCGTACTACAGAGGCCATTCTTGAGCAAAAAGCTTATCCTGTATTGGATTTTCAAAACATCAAGTACAAGCATGCCCTGCTAGGGGTTGCACGTAAGAAGAACTATCCATGAGCTTAATTTTAGAAGGACACAGTAGTCTCAAGCAATGCTCATGTCTGAGTTTTGTTTCTAAAAGTACTGAATGAAAGGCAGAATCAGTGGGGAAGAGCATGTTCATGTGTGTCTTTCAGTTTTATTTCTCTGTCAATGCAGAGCCAAAAAAACCCTCATTATTCTCACACCTACTATATATACTACCACAACTCTGAGTGAATAACGTCCAGTAAATAGGCAAAATGTCATCATCTAATTTTTTTGTACCTGTTCTGTTGAATAGCAAGGCATACCAGGAAAGTTTCTAAAACCAGGTATTAACTTCAAAAGGGTTGATGGTGACAGAATTTTCTCACAGGCATGAACTGAGGTAGACTTCCAAAGGACTGCTTGCATCTGATCTTAAAGGCACTCTCTGGCAAACCAACACCTTTCTCTGCTCCCGTGGGGTTTGTTTGATGCCTCCCAGCAGAGGTCAGATCTGCACCCACTTCACATACCCAGAGAGTGACTTTCCAACACTCTCTCAGCTCATGTGCCTGAGCCCTGTTCTCTCACAGAGCTGATTCCCTTCTGCCACACATGAAAACCTTATTAGCTGAAGCTCAGCCCTGTATGAAACAAAACGAAATTGATTCCCAGGCCTTTTTTCCTTCTCATTTTTCAGTGCCTGAACTATTGTGCCAGCTAATTTAAAGGGAAAAATGTGCTGAGAATGAGGGGAGCAAAACAAATTCTTTTCCTTTCAGTTCAGATCACTACCAATTCCTCAGTTTAAACTGCATTCAGGTTGAGCATCTCAGTACAATCTTACAGTCACAAACAGGAGATTCCTGCTCAATCACCACCCCCTGCACCTACTAGGGATCAGCTCATCACTTGCTGAGAACCTGTTGGCTTTATGATTTTTCTTTTCCTGACCTACCATATTCTTTAGAGGTCTTTATATCAACCTATAGGTACTGTCCTACCAGGTGAATGTGTGGGTGGCAGTAAGCCCTCCAGAGCCATGAGGAAAGCACCATTACAGATACTGCAGGTGGAAATTCCTGTTACATTGTCCATCCCAGTAAAGGGTTGTCTCTGATGCCCCATCCACAGAACTATCTCCTAAATCAACACTCCTTGGCCAGGGCATCTGCTACCAGGCAAAGGAAAATGAGGCAAAACCATATTGGAAAAGGTCAAGACAGCAAGGCAGCTCAAAGAGAGGCAGCAGGAGATATCTGCCCTTCATGCTGTCATTGTCCTGCTGGTTCCTGGGCTGAAATGGTGAGCAGTGACTCCCCCACCAGTACCCACACTGTATGATGATAAGCAGCTCCATGGAAGAGTGAGAAAAGGGAGCAGTGTGGGCAGGAAACAAGGGAGGAGAATTTGGAGAGAGGAAGAATACTAATGTGCAGCTGGAGAGGGATGTGGTCACAATAAAACAATGACAGGGGAAATAAACAAAGGAGGGGAAAAATCCAAAATGCATATGCTGTCATTATTTAACCAAAGAATCCTGAGGACACTGATAATAGTGGCCCTTGTCAGGTCCTTGTCCAGCAGGAACCCTTTAGTCAAGCCCATCAACACCACTGCCCTGTGCCCTGTTTCCACTGATTGTGTCACCAGAAGCTTAAACCATTTTAAAATTGCAACCTCTGCAGGGAACTGTGGTCTCTGGGCCTCACTATTGGTTTGAGCTGTGGGAACAGGGTGGGCACTGAGCTTGCTTCATCCATAGATAATTCCACACTTTTGTCTTTCTGTCCCTCCAACCCTTCATTCATCTGACTCTTACTCCTTCAGCCCTCCTGGGGAATGCAATATTGACAAGGCTTTGCTGGGCAGGATCTTTTGTTGTGCCCTGTTGAAGGGACACATCTGTCCTTAATCTTTTCAGATATTTCTCCCACTGTTGCAATTTACTCTCTGAAGGAGATGGCAAGACAGAGAATAAGGACACAGGCTTCAAATCCTCCCATGGAGCCAATTCCAAGTGTACCCAAGGAGCTTCACCATGAAGCCAGGACAAGCTCTTCACCACAGGATGCTGTAGGTGCTGAGAACTGGTGGGTTTTCATGGGTGTGTTCATGTCAAGAGAGCCATTGATTTTACAAAATTACACAGAAACCACTCCTTGTCAGGAAATCTCTGAACAACAAGTGGTTGGATGTTAAAATAGTAGTTTAGGAAATACATGTTTATCTTGTTCTTATACCTGGTATCTCCCTGGACCACTGCCTGGAAGAGGACACTAAACTACACAGCCAATACAGCCTTTCTTATGTCCTGTTATCCCAGGACCACTTCCATACTCCATGCAAGCAATATCTCCACTTTCTTCAGATCCTTCTTTCCAAATTGACCCAGTGCACAGCTTCCAACACAATTTCAGTCGCTCAAAGGCTCCAGGGGCTATCACACCAGCTCCACATTAGTCCCAGTAATGCTTTAGTCCCTTCTGCCTCAGGCCCCCCACCAAAAACCTCAGATTCCCAGAGTCAGGTCTGGGAGATGGGAAGAAAGTGTAAAAGCAAGGAGACATGATTTGGGAAAGGAAGAGTAAACTAAATAAATCCACAAAACCAACAAAATGTCTTATCTTCTGCTACGTCAAAGTCTGCAGTGTTTTTTTATTCCTAGGTTACACTTTTCTTCCTAGTAACCAGTTCCAACACATACTCTCAGAAAAGATGCTTTTAAAGCTTTGTTCGCTTCGTAAAATGCTATTTTTGCTGTGAGGTGTGATGAGTACCTAAGAAATCACTTGTACCCCTGTCAAAGACAGAAATCTATCTAAAGAAGATGTTTTTTCTTAGGCAACAGCATGAGCTCAGTCCAGAACAGGTTTGTGATCCGTAATTGCTTCCAATAACTTGGACTATCTTAGTCTTCGCGGTCGTTGGCCTAAGGCATCTTGTGTAAAGGGGAGAAGTGCAACATTTGCAGGTTGGCTGAGGGCATCTCATTTAACAGTGTACAAACTATTCAGGTTTTTGCTTGCCCCCAAGTTTGCCCCCCACTTCCTCAGACAACCATCTCTTCAGGCAATGTATTGTGTTAGGGTTGACCAAATGTCATTGACACCACTGGAGTGTGGAAATTTCATCTTTACCATCCTGGGGTTGCAGCACGTTCCTGCAGGCTCAGAAGATATTGTTTGCTCTCGTGGCAAACACCTCCACAGCAGCAAGTTTGTCTTTTCATGCAGCACTGCTGGGCATGGCTTTTTGGGGGCTTTTCCTTTGTAAAAATGTCTCTTTAACAGGTTTCTGAGATCCTGAAAGTCCATCAGGGATGTGTGTATGTTGGGAGAGAGCAGAGGAGAAGCAGACAGCCTGATTAATAGGATGATGATGAATTGTGTGCATGACCTGAGCCATTATTGGTGCCTTTTCCCTCTCGATCTGAGAACTGCCTCAGCAGAGCAGCCATTCGATCGGGGCACTGCCAAGTCACAAGGCTCTGAAAGATGCACTTTTATGTGCAGAAACAGTGATTGCTTTGAATTTGTCTCATTTCAGGGCTCTGTGCTGCTTTCCCTGCAGGAGGGAGAGGGAGGTGGGACCCTGCTGGGTCTGCTGGCTGCACTAAGATCACAAGCGCAGGTGCTTGTGATTTTAATATTTATTTAACAGGACAGGAGTGAAGAGAGATAGTGCATGATATGCAGATCAAGTATCAGCCACAGAGGTTGCAGAGGATGTCACAAGCTTGACAACATGTTTAGAAGCTTCTTGGCTTGCTCTGCCTACAGAGACATCCTTGCTCTGCATCCAGTTCTTTGATCAGAGTGGTCTACACTCCAGGACAGAGGCTTGGGCACTGATTTGCTGCTGAGTGGACTACTTGCATCTTAATTTGGAGCAAGACACCTAATTCCAAGGAGGTCTTTCTCAGACAATGTATAAATATTATTTGAGGAGTAGCACAAGCCCAAGTAAGGATGTTTCATCATACACATGCCAACCTGTGTCCTCCAGACCAAGGAATGGACTTTGCCTCTTATTTATCCACAAAACATTGTCATAGAAACGAAACTCTGGACACAGTTGAATTTGTTTTAGGATGACTATTGTAGCCCAGTGGTATTTCACGGAGAAAATTAAGACTCCATAACCTTAGAGCTAAAGTCCAAGAGGAACCAACAGGAATGACAGCCTGAAGCACTGAAGATTTGATTCCTTCCAGTGACAGCTGTTGATTATCTACCTTCAACTGTGCCAGCTTGCCTGGGTATTTCTATGGTTTCCCATTACCCTGCCACTTGGGAAAGATGTTTGAACTTAACCACATATTGCAGGACTACATTTCTGTGCAACAATGTCACTGTATATGCAAAGACACTATGGCTACAGGATGTTTGTAACCAGGGCATGTTATTGTCTGTCTATAGCACCTGCATTGAACTTACCTGTCCCACCAGCTCCCTTTTTTTTTAAACCTCTCATCCTGGGACAGTTTTCTATCCACACTCTCCCCTGCTGCTGTTTGCTGTCGTGCCCACTTAAGCAAAGGGCGTAGGTCTGTGCTATTGGCAATAGGAGACAAAGGCAATAATTCCTAAAAAATCATAGTTAGCACTATAACTGCAAACCCTTTGGCCACAAGTTACATTTTAGCCCCTTAATCTTTTCCCTGTCTAGATGTAAGCATTGTCCTTGCATCCACATCATACCCCTTCATCCTTGTTCCTTGTTGAAATACCACAGCTTTCTGGTGGCCCCACTTAGCATTTCTTCTGGGCTGCTCAGTCCCATTCCAGGGTCCCACCTTCAGCATCTCCAACTCCTTATCCTGACCCTTCATGGACCCACGAGGGTGGCTCCTACCTTGCCCTTCAGACTGCTGCAGAACATCGCTTTGCCCTGTCCTCCCCTTGCCCTTGGAATGTTGTAACCCAGCCTTGCTTCTGGTGTAGTTCTAAGTGTGACTATCCATGTCCAGCATCTTCTCCTGCTCTCCATGCTCTTTGTGCTGTATCAGCAAGCACAGTAAAAACAACTTTGGGTAATGACTATTCACAAATTGCATTCTGTGGATTTGACTCGTTGCTATGGTGAGATATCACTGCTTTCCAGAGACTAAAAATACTGGAATTTTCTTGGCTCTCTGTTTATTTTTTCATGAAAATTTTAATTTTCCAAATGAACTCCAGCCAGGCTGAGCTCATGGCTAGTACATGGCTTTGAGCCCAGGAGGGAATGTAGGTTTTGGTACACTGACTCTGTTTCACTGCAGTGGCTGGAATTAAATTCCTAACTTCTTCATGTGGAAGGCTCTGGAATTTGAAAAGTATAACGAAAAAATTGTTCATATGAATTAATTAGAGCATTGAGATGTGGATTTCCAGCATGTCAACAAAAAAATCCACCTTGGGAAAGGGTTATCTGTATTGAAGTCAGTCCTTGGCTCAAGTCTTGGTTGGAGGATGGCAGTGCCTAAGGGCAGTACAAGAAGAATACCAAAGGAATGGGAATACTCACCCTGTCAACAAAAAAATCCTGTCTCTTGATTTCTTTACCAAGACAGAGCTTTCTTCTGACCTGATCAATACTGTCCTGCTCTGACCTTCTTGTATGTGTGAATATGGGCTTTGCAGCACTGCTGTAAATTGATTGTAAATTTACAATTGATCATAAATTGATGAGACAAGTTATAAGTTACCATGAAGCTGGTGAGTCAGAAAGTTTTATGCAGCCATGTATTTTCAAGCTAGGGAGCAGGAACAGTTGAGAGTAAAACAAGTCCATTGGCACTTCCCTCCTTGACCAGCTCTGTATTTTTTTTTGGCTTTTTTGCCTGCTTTCAGACATTTGCCTCTGGCTAACACTCTGCAGAGAGCAATTGCACTGACCACAGTTCAGTGGGACTCACACACAATGTTCCTGCAAGGTTTGCATGTACAATCGTAGGAATTTTAAGTTTTCAGATGGCTGTGTTCATTTAATAAAGTAGACACAGTATATCTTTCTGACTAGTGTTTAACTTTGGACAAAATTTCCAAAAGAGATGCAAAACTGTATGTTAAGAAAACAGGCTGGAGTTCTACAGGACATAAAGGGAAACTTCAAAGACACGAAATCAAGTTCAGAAGGATTTCAGAAAGAGAAATAAATAATGAATACCTTTTCCCTCCACGAGTAAGCCGACAGATGGGAAACTATGTAGAGGCTTCAAAAGGAAAAATCATGAAGCTGTAGTCCATAAAAATGAGCTGCAAGATCCATTCAGATGTGTCTCACTTGTTCTTCAGAGGTAACCCAGCAAGCTGGGTGAAACCCTGCTTTGTCAGACTGAGCTTATCTTTTTCTCCCTTTCTCTTTTATCCTCTGGTGTTTCTTGTTTTTCTTGCAGGAAGAGGAGACCAGAATGACCTCTCCCCAGCTCCTTTCCATATCAAACCTGTAGGGCTGAGTGTGATCTAACATGGCCTGGGTTTGCCAAGCAGCATTCACCTCATTGCTCAGGACTCCTCTGAAGTTTGTCAGACGCTGTGAGTGGCCACTGCTCCTCACGAGCAGAGACTCTGCTGGCATAAATTACCAATTTACAGCCTCTACCTTGGTCACTCACACTTGAAGGTGGTGCTTCAGCCCACTTCTGATGGACTGTGTCATCCTGAGAGATGTGAGCAGCCACCTCTGCTTTCCCTCTGATCATAACTTAAAGGTGACCTTGAAGTCTTTAATAGGTCCATGGTTTGGGATATGGAAACCTCAGAGCAAAAACTTTTCCCACACATCTCAGACTCTCCCAACACTATGTAAATGGAGATTTTTTCCAGAGTAAGAATTGCTCCAGCTGAGACATAGCAGTCTTAAATGCTGGTGAAAAAGGAGTGTATGGTTCCTGTGTGTTTAAGATCTTACTCACATAATTCTATTTTCCATGTTGTCAAGACTAAACTCATGTGGCCTCATCATTTAGCCTTCTTCATGCCAGGTAACTTGACTGGCTCAGCACTTGCCTGGGGAACCATGAATTTGACCTTCCAGTCACATCAGCTGCTTAGAAACTCCTTCTTAACCCTCAGACTCCTCTGAGACCATTCAGTAAAAGCCAACTATCATATCAGGTAGTGTTCAAAGCAATATTATACACAAGACTTTCACACATGCTGAGGGTTGAACACTTCTCTTTTCCTTGGTCGTGGTGGGATTTCTTGCAGCCTTCTTAATTTCTAAGAATACATTTCTATTAAGGGCACATCTCAGGGCAAATTCTCAATAGGAAATGCCTCTTTAGGACCTGTACTCATTCCATGTGGTATCAGGCCAAGATAAGATTATCTCACACCTAAGAATGTGCACAATAACTACTGATTCTCATGCATAAACAAAGGAGTAAATATGACAGATGATTTCATTGCTTTGAAAATTCCAGGAAGGAAGAAATTTAAATAAATACAAACCAGCGGGTGTGCATTTTGCCAGATGAAATCAGTAAGGAACAATGTGTGTTTTCTGAAAGTATAAGAATGTCTTAAAAACAGTGAAAAGATTCATTTGGATTTTAACAAGAAGGAAACAATAAATGCACAGTTGTTTCCACTGACAGTCACTCTCCGGGCACATGTGACTGGCAGCTTTCTCCAGTTATGTACAGCAGGTTGAAAGAAAACTTAGGGGAAGTTAAACAGGCACTTTAAAAGGAAAAAACAAAAGCAAAATTACAACAAAAACAAAACAAACAAAAAAAACCCAAACAAATAAATTAAAACAAAACCAAACAGCTGAGTAACCTGAGAGCAGGAACATCAGCAACATTTGTCTTTCTGAGTGGTAGAAAGTCATCTAAGAGTCAGTAACACCAGGAAGGCAGCCACACAAAGTGTCAATTGGCAGCCATGTGTGATCATAGAATGATTTGTGTTGGAAGGCATTTAAAGATCATCCAGTTCCAAACTCCCTGCCATGGTCAGGGACACCTTTCACTAAACCATGTTCCTCACAGCCCCATTCAACGTGACCTCGAGCACTTCCAGGGATGGAGAACCCACAACTTTCTCAAACAATGTAAGAAACAGTCTGGTTACTTTAGTCCATGAACCATTCTCACACCCTTAGTCCCAAGATCTGCTACACCATGTGTGGGATTTTACTGAAATCACATAGAAACACATTTCCTGTGGGCAATGCAAAAATGTTCAACCACCTTGCCACAGTCATAGTGGGACAGAGACTTCTCTGGGCCACAGTATCTGCTGGTGTAAACTGGCATCACAGTCAAAAAAACACACCTCACACTCTGCAGGAGGAGTTTAGCTGAGAGGCTGGTGGGGAGGTCGTCTTGCTGGAAGATGGGCCAAAATTAAGTCCAGCAATGCTGATTTAGAATCACAAAATCATTTAGGTTGGAAAAGACCCTTAAGATCATCAAGTCCAACCATTAACTCACATCCACATGTCTTTACACAACTCCAGGGACAGTGACTTGACCACTTCCCTGGGCAGCCTCTCCAATGCTTGACAAAATGCTTGATCTGATACACATTTTCAGGACAAATGCAGTAGCTGCAAGTTCAGAGTTCAAAGCAAAGGCTTCCTAGGCTTGACTTTAATTACAGAGCATCCCCTTGACTTGGACCTTGGTCTGGTGAGTCAGAGCACCACTTGTCCTGCAGGAGGTACATTTGTCTTCCAAGATGCACAAGAAGTGGGCAGCACCCACTTTCACTCTACTCCAGGTAGATCTTACGGAAGGATCTCAGAGATCTACAGCCACAGGGAGAGTGAAAAGCACTGCACCACACTGATGTACATGTCTTTGCTGCCCAGGGTGTCCAGAAAGACCAAGCACTGAACTGGTTGATGGATACAAGAGGCTCTCATGCCCTATCACAGGAATATGGGCCTGGAGAGGGATAATCACATCGAGGTAATTTCTCCCTGGGGCAGCTGTGCCCCACCATCTGCCTGTGTAGGATTCTTTCCCAGAAATTTTTTTCCTCCCTGTCTGGAGATTTCAGCCAAGCAGCATGAATGAATGTATTTGCTCATCACATAAATTCCTGAAAGACAAGGTTATGCAAATATTTAATTTCCACAACAGGAAGCTTTGACCTCGGGGCAACCTCTGTGGCTATGTCATCTCTGCTAAAAGGCTTCCAAGCATGTTCAGATCTGTGAGATTAAGAGCTGTGTAAAAGGGTTAGGGGTTGAGCTGAAGTATTGTTGAAAGGCATCACAGTGATTGCTCTGACTCAATCTGAAAGGAGTCTTGTTAGACAGCTCCAGTTTGGCCAGTGGGGTGATTTCATCCCAGCTCCCTTGGGATTAAATGTTCCAGTTCTTTCTCCATGCAGCTGTTCTGCGGCTTTGGGGTACCTGGTTCTTGATATATAGATGTATAAGGAAACCAACCACACTCATGTAATCAGACTCTTTGAAAGTCTGAGGGAATTGGGAGTGTTCAGCCCAGAAAAGAGAAGGCTCTGGGGAGACCTTAGAGCACTTTCCACCATCCTACAAGAAATCAAGAGAGGGACTTGTTACAAAGGTATGTAGTGATAGGACAAGGACTAATGACTTGAAACTGAAAGACATCGAGTTTAGATTAGATATCAGGAAAACATTCTTTATTGTGAGGGCGGTGAGACACCAGAAGGCTCAGAGAAGTTGTGGATGCTCTGTCCCTGGAAGTGTTCAAAGCTAGGGTAGATGGGGCTTTAAGGAAACTGGCCTAGTGAAAAGTGTCTCTTCCCATCACAGGAGGGTTGAAAGAAGATGATGCTGAGATCCTGGGCATAGCTCCTCACTTGGCAATTTCTGCCACAAATTCATTTCTTGTGCTGGAACTAAAGCACTGTAATCACATCTCTGGGCTTTTTTGGGGAATGTTTCAAGAGTTGTGCTGCTGTGATGTGACTGCCAGAAAATGGTCTCAAATGAGTAAAATCTCTTAGAGCGGGTGAGTAGTAGATCCATATATTAAACCATGTATTAATCCTCTGTCCCTTTATCCACCTAATTTACTGTTGAGTTTTCCAGTTTTCACCCTGACAAAGACTTTCCTTCTGTGTCCCTCAGTGTGGAGGACACATCCTTAGGCTGCTGTCCTTGGAGTCAGGCTCTCACAGGCATTTGAACACATTTATCTTTCCTCTCCAGCTTTGGTTTATCTGTTTCCAATTAAGGTGACATTCTTGCTCTCCCTCTTCACTAAAACAGGCAATTGGAGAGGCAAACACTTCTCTGCATGTGTTACCTCCAGCACTTAACTGGCTAAACAACAACTTGTTGCCTCAGGAAAGGGCAACTCCCTCATCTCTCACAACCACGTGCATCATCCAGTGTGGAGGGCACCTCCTGCTGATCCCTGTGTTTGATATATCCCTGTAGCTGCAGGTTTCTGTACAAGCACCCTGGATACAAACAACCACGTAGCACACGAGTTATTGGTCATTATGGTGTGTGAGATTTGTGTTTAGCAATGATTTCTGAACAACCTGGGACAAGAATGGGGCATTGTTGACCTAAAAATGTTGGGTTTTTTCTGTGAAACCTTGCTGTCCTCCCCTGCACCTTCTGCAGTGCATTCTCCTTTCAGAAGTGTGCACACAGTCGCCAGAATTCATAATAACAAAATTAAAGCCATAAAGGGCCTCAAGAAATCCTCTCGTCCAAACTCCTGGTCAAAAAAGGGCTTTGAGGTTATATCTGATTGCTGGAATCCTGTTCTACAAATCTTAATATCTCCAAGGACAAAAACTCTACAGGCTTTCAGGGTAACCTGTTTCAGTGCCTGAATTAGCATTGATAGTGGGGAAATTTTGGTTATAGAGATTCACCCCAATCTTACCTAACTATTGGATTCTCACACTCTGGAACAAATTTAGGATGAGTACCTACCAGCTTGGACCTGATTAGTATTGTATCTCTGCTCTTGTCTCATTATCAACAACTCAAAGGAGTTGCCCCCAACAGGTGTGGCTCCAGGGACTGTGAGAGCTTTCAGACTGATCACTCATGGCCACTTCTCGTTCAGATCCAATTTCAGAGCATTTACTTTGGCTTCATGGACAACGTTCTGGAATTCAATTCCTTCAGCCTTTCTGCCCATTGATGCAAACTTTTTCTTGGCATCTTGGACAAGAAAAGTCAGTGGATCAAACCAACCATCTGAAGACACTTTCCACAATCCATTCTGACTGGAGAAACTGGGAACAAGGGAGAAAGTTTTGATACCTTCTTGCCTTTTTTATTTTTTTTTAAATCCTTCTTTAGCAAGACTTGAAAAATATCCTGTTTTCAGGTTTCCAGATGGCACCAGCTCTATGATTATTTATTGTGTGGACACGAGGAGGCTGGTTGGCAATAAACAAAGGTCCACAAATTTTCAAAGGAATCCAAACCACTTGTTGAAAACCTAATTAAATATCATACAGACTAGCTGCATGCTACAGTGATTGCAAATGCTTTGTGTCTCAAGTGCTATCTTAGCACAGACATCAACTTTATAATTTTAATTTCCTTACACTCACCCTCTCTTCAGTTCCGCCCGGGTGATTTATTTGGGCTTTTCGAGTGGTATAAATTAGCATAAACTGAAATGTCAATATCAGGCAAGAGAAAAAAAAAAAAAAAATTGAATTGCTATTGGGAAAACTACATGCCTTTTTTTCATTTCCTGAAGCATCCTTATTTTTAAATGAGGAAGCACATCCACTTCAAAATGTTTTGACCTCAAGCAGTTTAGTTCTCATAAGGCAGAAGAAAGTGCAGGTCAAGCCTTAGAAGACTCTACTGGTTTGTCACTCTCATTTTCCCATTCTTACAGTACAGGAGTGGATAAGTCTTATGATTTATAAGGTTAGGATGTGTAACAACACATGGCAAAGAGCTTTGCTGGGTGATGGGTGCCCTGAGTGCAGGTGACGGGCTATACCTGACCAGGCAATCTCATGTCAGAAGCTGAGAAACCACTTTGCAACAGCTGTGTGACATTCCTACCCTCCTTTAAGGTTTGATCAGTCACAGGATCAACTAAGAATCAGATATCACCCCAAATTTAGCAGTTCTGCAGCCTGCCTGCTCTAATCCAAGCCCTTATTGCTGTCTCAAGTTACCTGAAGGGAGGTTGTAGACAAGTGGGTGTTGGCCTCTTCTCCCAGGTAACAAGCCATGGGACAAGAAGAAACAGCCTCAAGTGGCACCAGAGGACCTTTAGATAGGATACAGGGAAAATTTTCTTCACTGAAATGGTGGTCAGGCATTAGAACAGGCTGATCAGGGAAGTGGTGGAATCACTATCCCTGGAAGTGTTCAAAAAACATGTAGATGTGGTGCTGGGGCCATGGCTTAGTGGTGCCCCTGGAAGTGCTGGGTTAATGATTAACTCAGTGATCTGAGAGGTCTTTTCTAACCTTATCAATTCTATGATTCTAAGTCTCATCCCAGAGGAAGGACGGAGAATATCTCTCTGTTGTAGGCTTATGCAGAAGAAATTCATGCAGAAAAAAAGGATTGACTGCTCTTTTCATTTCAGAGGATGTTCAGATGGTATCACACTGGGCAGGAGCAGAATATAAGAATGTAAGAAATTACCTGTCTTAGGAGCAACTCACTGCTCTGAGAGCAAACACTAGACACTGCAGAAACCCAGGAGAAAAAGAGGATCCCTAACACAGTGAACTTTGCAGCTGAGGTGACAGGGATTAGATGTACAGATGATGGTTATGTGTCAGATGACACTGGTTTACAGGGATTTTTTTTAAAAGCCAAGGATGAGAAAGGCAGTGCCATTTCTACTTCATCCAGTCCATTCTCCAGTCTTTAGGAAATCTTTCAATTATCATCTCCATCTGTGGCATGAAATCAAATCTAGAAACCATCAGTTGAGAAGTCACGAGCACAAGGTTGAGAAGCAAATGAGCTTTTTCCATAGCCATACCTGTATGGGAAGGAGGATCTATGTCTTTCTTCACCAAATATCC
The DNA here is from genome assembly GCA_013399695.1 of Formicarius rufipectus. NCBI lineage: Eukaryota > Metazoa > Chordata > Aves > Passeriformes > Formicariidae > Formicarius > Formicarius rufipectus. Next base: position 77,198 of record VXAU01000284.1, read on the forward strand.
AAACAACATTTGACCAAAAGTGCTAAAAGAGAGCCAAATGTCACAATGCATGGTGGCAGCTGTCCTAATGTGACTGGAAGGAGCCAGGAAACAAATGAAGCGCCTCGAATCAGTCACTTCAAATCAGCTGCAACATTTTGCACATGATTTTTGCATCCTGGGTGGTGTGGCCACTGATTTTTCGTGTAACTGTAACTACCTCATCCTGGTCTCATGATCTTCCTGCCCCACTATTCATTCTGCCCAACTCCCATGGTCACAGACCATTAACTCCTGTGCCCCTGCACACAGAGGGTGCAAACACTAATCTTTGATTCTACGCAGCCAGGTTTTCCTCTCTTGCTGCTGTTCCATGCCAAAAGGAGGAGCAGATTTCCAGAGGTTGCAGGAGTCAAACCTTTCAGAGCTGGGAGCTCCATTATTTCTCTGCTACAGGTACATTATAGCTCCTCGAGGCTCATTACTTCCCTCGCCTTCAGGAAAATCGGAGATCTTGAAGGGATCAATAAGTACATTATTACTCTTGTTCCATTACACTCCTGCTTGGTTCTGAGCCACCCGAGGGGAGCAGTTCTTTGGCTGCAGCTTTCCGAGCTCAGCTCTGAGGTGGTGCAGTCACCCCTCCCCACACCCTTCGCAGGTAATCAGAACACCTCGTTATCTTAAAGGCAGCAATGAATGTATTAGGGATGAGGCACAAAGGCGTTAAAACTGCTGAATGTTCGTCTTGACAACCTATGAGCTCCCCATTCTCTCATCTGTAGAACTGTAGCGGTGTTTAGGGCAAGAGTGACTTCGTCCTCATTTTGTTCAGGACAAAGTTCTCTCTCCAACTCTTTGTAGGAAGAGTGATGAGGGGGAAGGGAAGGGGGAGCCTGTGTTTATTTTACTTGGGGCTTATGATGTTTATTTTGTTTGCTTATGCTCATTTTGTTTATGCTTATTTTGTTTATGCTTATTTACCCAGGGCTTATAATGATGCTTATTTTCTATGCTTTTATACTTATCATAGAGTTTGCTTAGTAGTATGAAATTCACTGCAGCCAAACTCACACAGTGTCCTTGAAAGGGCCATGCCAAGAGGCCCAGGACTTCTTGGACAACTAAAACAGGATACCTGATGATAAATCAGAAAACACGTCAAAAGAACAAGATAAGTCCAATTAGACCAGTTACAGTTGCCAACAAGACTGGTTTGGACCAGTTTTGAGCAAAAGGTAAAAAGTTCACAGGAGGAAGACACTTTACTTCATCCCTAAAGACCCCCAGGGATCCCCGCCCTGAATTCCCAGGAGGAACAGAGCACGTGCAAGAAGAAGCTGCACGGGGCGGAGAAAATGGAAATTAATTCATGAGACTCATTATAATAACCCTGCCTTCTCTAAGGAAATAATGTTTATGCATAAAAGAAAAATGAATATGTATAACTTATTTGCATATAAACCCTTTGTTAACTCAACCAACTGCTCATGTTTTTGGAGGAGCGATCCCCCACGCGCCAGGGCCTGGAATAAACGAACCTCTCTAGAACCTCACTGGATTAGAGGGGTTTTATTCTGCAAAACAAGAGGATTCCCATTTCCTAAGGCAAACCGTTAAACTTCTTCATGTCTGCGCCCTATTTTTATGCCATAACAAAAGTCCAGAGCCAACTGTGTTAGTCTGTGTGCCTGTACAAATAAAACTCAAAATTGGAAACCTGTTCGTTTTCCAGGCTCAGTGTGCAAAGGGGAAACTCGTCTTCCCAAACTACTTTTCTGCATGATGGTGACACTAAGCCCAAAGAACACGTTCTCAATCTCAGTTAAATTGGCATCAACCTGCTCATTTTCAATCATTGCCCATCTAACTTCCAGTTTCCAGGTGCAACACTAGCACCTTTGCAATCCCTCCTTGCCCTTAATGCAGCCACCTGAGGCAAGACACGTGTCAAGACTTAGTTCCATTTTTATTTTAGAAAAAGAACTTTTGTGATGACCTGCTACCCTTTGCCCTGCCAGAAGCTTCCTGCTAAAGGAGTTTTCTTAATCATACAGAGATCTAGATATTAATTTCTATCCCAGAGTCACCAAAGTTTGAAATGAAAATTAGATGCTTATTTTAACAGAGCACAATTAATTATTGGAGCTTTTTATGATGGGATGGTGGGAAAATCTCCAGTTTGACCCCCTTAATCAAAGTTTGACTTATGTCAAAAAAAAAAAAAAGAAGCTGTGAAAAATCATTAAGCACCAATCTGAATGAAATTATAAAATTGGTGGAACATCCATCTAAGACACCTTTTTCCACACCCTGAGCTTTTGTATTTGTTTATTCTTTTGGTGAAACCAACATTCAAAGCACTAATCCATCACACTGTCCGAGCTTTACAAAGAAGTGAATCCTCACAAGCTTTAGCTTAAAACAAATTTCTTTATATGGTGTCAGTGCCAATCTGGAGGCTTTTAACAAAACTTCTACAGGCATGTGTGTGTTTTCCCCTTAAAGAAAAAATCCAGAAATCAGCAGGATATAGCCAAGAAAGGGGCAAATACTGCAAGTACAACATCATCCCCTCCAGTTTACTCTTCTGTAGGTCTTTTCTCATTGTGGATTTTCTTACTGTGAAGAGACTAGTGTTTCATTTCAGCATCTCAGGGAGAAATAGCCTAAAAATCTGTTTGCTGCATAGACAAAGAGAGGAGTCCCTCTTATAGCAAAGAAATCTTTAGAGGGATTTTCTAAAGCATCCTTAAAAATTGGGGTAAAACTACTGTTGACATTCAAAGGATTACTTTCTGTCCCTGTTCCAATACATTCACCCAAGATATGATCTTCAGGAAAATGTAATCAATCTTCACCTCCTAGAATCATACAGGGGTTTTACATCCCAGGCTCTGGCAAGAACCTGAGCCAGTGTAAATGCCCTTGATCTTTCCTGCTTTCTTCCTGAAGACTCTCCTCATTCCCTAGGTTTTTTGCATTAAAAGTATTAGATTTGTGAGAAGACGTCGGGAAATGTTTGAAAGTGGAAGGTTCTGAATATTCCTGCCCCATTTTTCCATCAGCTTTCCATTATGTGACTGGACCAGCTGCAGTGACTTCAGTGACCTGTTAACAAGGTCTAAAAAGGCCAAACTAATACCCCGGTAGACTCAAATTTTCCAAAAAAATGGAGCAGTTGCAATTCACAATGAAACCTCAGTGTTTCTTCCCCAGAGGAGGAGGGAAACCTGGTTTTCTGGCTGACACATTGCTCAGCCATCAGCACTGGAGAGGACAACTCCAGAGGCTGTGAGATCCTGGCAGCTGTGCCCACCAGGAACGCTGCTGGCACAGTGCTGGCAGGAAAACCCCAAGCAGTTTGCTGAATGGAAAGAAAAAAAGACACACCTAAACCTTCCTCAGGGTGTTGCAAATGACACAGATCAGCAATCTCAGTAGCAGGAGTTTTTTTTCTCAGCATTTTCTTCACCACTTCTCTTTACCACTCCTGCTGCATTTCTTCGTTCACAGAGACTCATTGCTGCCTGTCAGACAGTGTTTCAAGCTGTATCCTGCCCTGCTGCAGGAAAAGTCCTGATGCTGCTTTTGGCTAAGCTAAATTTCCTTTGAGATGTGTATTCCGAGATATTCAGTTTAGTAACTACTTGATTTTCTGGATGATTTTATGTTTTATAAATAGCAAAAATTATCTTCTAATGGAGGATGAATAAGGAGAAAGCTCCTCTTGACTGCCTGACAATTGCAGCCTTTAGCTAACAGTTAAAATTTAGAGATGCTGCTTTGAAGGGCTGACTTGGAACAGGGCCTATCTTTCCTCTGCACAGCAAAGACCCATTGCAACAGAGGAGCAACACTCAATAAATGTGCTAATTAATCAACTTCCTTTAGAAAGATATCAGAGAGAATGGGTCCCAGACAATTCAGCTGGACAAATGTTTCTGAGTCACAAGAATCAGATGTGATTGACTGGATTAGAGAAGCAAAGGGGCACAGACACAGATGGTTCCTGCAGATTCATTCACCCTTCCTGTTTCAAAATGCTGCCCTAAAATGCCTCACTGGGGCAGATTTTTTTTTTTTTTTTGGTGGGGAGAGATTTACAGTAGCACTTTCCCACAGCACATCCCTATTTCATTCCAAAGTAGCTCCAGTTCTGAGCAGTAATAAAAAGTAAATTACATTTATTAAATCCCTTGATCCCACCTTAAAGGACTGCCAGTAACAGCATTTTCATAAAAGGAAATGTCTCTCTCAGGCTGCAAATCTTTCTGTTTCTGTTGGAATTTAAAGTGGGGAATGATTTCTTCAGAAAAGATTTCTGCCAATGGTTGACATCTGTGTGAGGCATGGTTAATGCTCAATAAAATGTTGAACATGCCGTGCTGTATTGCAAACTCTTCAAAGACTGGCTATTAGATGAATATCTTTAGAGTGAGATTTCAGCTTCATAGAATGGCTTAAGTTGAAGGGAATCTTGAAGATCATCTGGGTCCAACCCCCCTGCCACGGGGACACCTGCCACTAGACCAGCTGGGGCAGGGCCCCATCCAACCTGGGTTCTTGCCAACTGTTCATTGCCATTGCTCCAGAGACTGTGAGATTCAAAACTACTTTGTGACTTGGGGGCATTTTTAGATGGATTCCCATCAGAGGAGAGATGATGTTGGAGGAGATGAAGTCCCTCTTGGAAGCGGGAGAGGTCAAGAGGCCAAACAGACACAACACAAACCCTGCATGTTCCCAGTACCTCTTGGCCATTTGTTGACAACCTTGGAAGGACTCAAGAACATCTGCACAGACCAAGATCAGAGCTCCTGGTGTCCTATCCCAGGGTATAATTAGCTCAGGGGAGTTAAGGACAGACCTTAGAGAAAATAGTTCTCTGATACACCCTTCCCTCTCTGGTTTGGTGACTTCACTGATTTTTAGGAACTCCCCTACTTGAGGATAAGACCTAAGGCACTGTTGACATGATCCTTATGTTCAATAACAGAAAATCAGAGAGACTAATTGTTGGATGGATGCCACTAGCACAGCAGTCCTATGGGAAGCAGTGAATGTATGTGGAAGGATGAGACACAGGAAAGGTGTTTTGCTCCTCCTTGCTCTCTGCTCTGGACAAAGATATAATTAGTCTCTCATTTCATCAGTTCATAACTTTCCATGACAACTAGATCTATGTTATGAACAGTCAGACCACTGTTTGCTTTTTCCCTTGAGCAGAGGAAACTGATGTGGTTCCTCATCTCTTGCAAATGGGAACAGGACTCTGTGGCCACCCCACTGTAAGTCCTCTCCTTCTCCAGGAGGAGGAAGCACTGTGACATTGCACTGTCACTGTGACATATTCACCTCCCAGTGAAGCAACTTCCAGGAGTTGTACTCAATAGTAGTTATAAAGCCCTAGGAGAATCTCTGGCTTATTTAAGTTGATAACATCCCACCGACCCACTGAAAAAAAAAAATCTGATGAGATCAACTCCTACCAGTGCTTTTCATTCATTCCTGGCATCACAAATGCTGGTTCTCCTTCTAGACTCCCACCATCATCTTTAAAGTCCTTGGAAAAATGAAGGGGACCTCAGCAAGCTCATTTTTCTACTGCAGAGTTGCAACAGCTGTGCTTAACAAAGATATAAGGGCTGAGACTTTGCCAGGATGATGGATGGTTATTGGACTCAATAATTCCCTGAAAGTAGCTGCATGATGCAATTCATGTCTGGCAATGGCAGTGCACTTACCAACAGTGATGGCAAGAGACTTAGACTCCAAATTTATCTGGGAAAAGTTCTGTTGTCACAGATAAAGTAATTCAGGTTATCAAAAGGAGACACAGAAAGAGAAGCAGACTGTGAACAACAGTCCTTCGTCCTCCATGTGTTCGCACAACACTGGAATGATGAAGGAAAGCAATATCAACAGCACACACAAAAGCAGAAAACCTGTAGCCAGTTCTGCATTTTTACCTTTTTTAAAATTCCTTCTCACTAAAGTATGATCACCTCCAAATAAAGACAAGTGTCTCCTTTTTGGACACTTACACAGGAATGTGCAAAGACTCATATGAGAATGTGCATATACAGGCTTGCAGACAAGGCAGGAAGGATACGATCCAGCTGTGGGAACTTTTGTCTGTTTACTTGTGAAAAGACTTCAAAATCTTTTTCAGGTCTCCTCCAAAGCAGTCTGGGCTGTAAGGCAGTGCCCAGGCTCCCACAGTGTGGCACTGATGTAGCTGTGACTCCAGAAGAAGAGTGCTGCAGGGGCTGAGAGGTCGGAGCTGCTGCGGATTGACAGAGGGAAAAGCCCTTGGAGCATTTATCTCTGAAGATGAAGTACCTTGTGTTCACTGTATACAAAGCAATAGCAAGAGTATTATTATATTCCCATGGTCTTAACTCAATTAATATTTGACTAAGCAAGAAGAAGAGAAAAAAATAAAGCTTGTAGAAGTTCAAGGGTATTAGATGAAACCTTAGATTTATAGCCTCCCTCTTTTCATTTACCTGCTTTAATCTTCAGGTATAAAGGGACTACTTTGAAACAATTTAAGATGTTTCTATGGGAAGATCACAGAATTGTTGAGTTTAGCACAGAAAACACCTACTCCAAACTCCTGATCAAAACAAGGTCAGCTGGAGCAGTTTGTGTAGCTGAGTTCTGAATATCTCCAAGGAAGGAGGGACACAACCTCCTAGGCAAACTGTTCCTGTTTGACTGCCCTCAAAATAAAATAAAAATGAAAAAGAAATGTAAAAAAAAAATTTCTTATGTTTAAGTGAAATCGTAGGATGGTTTGGGTTGGAAGGCACCTTCAAGACCATCTCACTCCAATCTCCCTGCCATAGGCAGGGACACCTTCCACTAGACCAGGTTGCTCCAACCTGGCCTTGAACTCTTCCAGGAATGGGGCAGCCACAGCTTCTCTGGACAACCTGTGCCAGGACCTCATCACCCTCACAAGGAAGAATTTCTTCCCAATATCCAACCTAAACCTACCCCCCTTCACCTTAAGGCCCTTCCCCCTTGTCCTATCACTACATGCCCTTGTGAACATCTCAGCTGCGAAGGGACCGACACGGATCATCAAGTCCAATGCCTAACCCGAGCTTGTAGAGGCTGTGGTCAGCATGGAAGAGATGGAAAAGAGGACACTGAAGGAGAAGTAAGGCAGACACCCTGCAGAGTGTCTGCAGGAACACAGTGAAGGAGCTGACAGGGTCCAGGGGAGGACCAGGCATTGGAAGCGCTGGTGAAGCGCTGTTGGTGGTCAGTGTGACAGTAAGATAAATTCCAAATATGTGTAAAGGAAGGGGGCTTACTCATTAAGGGCTTCCTCCATGAGTGGTGGCAGCAGACATGAGCTTGCTGCTGCCTAATGGCTTCACAGCACACAAGTTTGTTTCCCCAGGATGTCTGCCCTTCTCACAAAGCCAGACGAGCTTTCACCTCTTGGCCTGCCTGCCTTGTCTCCAGCGCTGAGGAAAAACAGTCCACACTCAACAGAGGTCCAACGTCCCCTCTGAAAAACAAGGAGATAAAGTCTCAAAATGGTGTGATGGAACTTTAAACTCTCAGAAGTGTCATTTCCAGGACTGTCAGATTAAATGCTTTAGTAGCAGACAGTTGGCTGAAGGCTTCATTGTTTCCCTTCCCACCTCTCCACTCCCCACCCCCAAGCCCCTGTGCTTTTTTGAAGTAAGTCTCCATTTTTGTATAAATATTCAATATTCCTCTAGACTGCCAGATCATCTCCAGGTAGCTGCACATCACAGGTTCACATGGTTTTTCTCATCAGCAACTCAACACTCATACTGTTCTTTGGGGTCTCTGCCAAACTTGCCTCTCTTCAAGCTGAGGAAAAAAAGCCTCTACCATTTAGATATGGAGGATTCCCTTTTCTTCTGGGCATCACTGTGACTGTTCCTCACAAGTTCAACACTGCCTAAAGAATGTGAAATAATCTGAAGTGCAATCTATGAAACAAGGTGGACAAGGCACAACGTCTCTTGCTGGGAATCCAAGATGAAGTTTTTCTGTCCGAAGGTTTTTGCACAGAATCTGCTGCTGCTGCTGAAGAGTCCTGGGTTTGGTGACTGCAGATGGTGTGGATTTGGGAAAAGCTCCATGTTGACACAGCTGTAAACAAGTTCTTTAAGGAAATTGGATTCTCCAGGTGTTGGTACCTGAGTTTTGACACCAAAATGCATTTTGTAAGTTTTCTCTGTGTGATAAGTTTGGAGTTATTACTTCAGAGAAACACTGAGAGAAAGCCCTGGGTTTGCGTCCAATTTCTTGAAGTCAAATTAAAGGAAAAATGGAGCAAATTTGTTATCATCTCTTTTAAGACCATCTTCCTAATTGGAAGGGCCATCATCTGGTCTTTAATAGCCACAAACAATTTTGAAGAGACTACCTGGCAGAAAAGCATCCTGCATTCTTCCTATGGTTTTGATTAATAGACAGAGCTAAGAGACCATGAGATCATTTATTCCTCTTCTTCAGATGAATGAAAACACTGACTGACACAACAGTATTTGTCTTCTTTTGGATCTCTGGTTCAAAATGATAGCAAAATACATCTAAACACAATGTGAGGGCCCAAGATATTCATTACTGCAATTACACATGGCAGCCACCTTCATTAGTCATCTCAGCATAGATGGTGGAGAGGTGAGATTATAAATTTAAACTGCCTGGGTCACAACAGTAACAAAGTCAGAATATAAGCCAAAAAGACTTGTGGGAAAGAGATAATATTTTAACTATCTCTATTTTGGAAACGTTCATCAATTGTGAAATGCCATAGGAGTTAAGAAAACATTTTATCTGCTAAAACTGATTGAGTGTTATTTCTCTGTAGGGAGGAAATTCTTGCCTGTTTCTATTTTTTGTTTCTTCAGAAAAATTTTGTCTCCAGAGACTATACCAGGATTCAAGCCCTCTTGAACCATTGCTATTAGCCATAAGCTTGAATATTTTGTTCTGTTTGTTAAGGAATAAACTTGTTATTTTGTCCCAGTTAGTTCAATTAACTTTGCTTTCTGCCCTGTTCCCCAAGCCCAGCAGAAAATAAAGTAACTCATTTATTAGAGGAAAATGTATTAGAACTGGAAACTGGATTTTGCTGAGGTTTAACAAGATATTTTCTTGCTTTTGCAAAAATAAAAGGAAGACAACTAATTTTCCTACACCCTGAATTTTGGGTTCCAGAAACCTCAGTTTATGAACAGTTCAGGAATGTTTGCCTTCAGCATGGACCTAGGATGGACAACCCAACCTGCCCCAACCTGATTCCCTTTTCCTGTAATCATCCATCACCCCTTCACAGCTCAATAGTTTGGAATTGTTTTAACTCTGTTTTTGGAAGATGGGAATGATTTGGTTTCATTTTCCAGGTACACACCATGAACATGGCTTTTGAGAACTTAGCAAAGGAAAGAGGAGTAATAGGACTTGTGGAAATTTGTCCTCCTCTGCCTTCCAAACCCCTGGTTTTCTTATAGAATAGCAGAATCATTAAGGTTGGGAAAGATGTCTAAGATCAAGAAGTCCAACTGTTAACCCACCACTGCCAGGTCCACCACTAAACCCTCTCCCCAAGTGACACATCCAAGGATGGTGATTCCACCACTTCCCTGGGCAGTCTCTTCAATTGACTGGCCAGACTTCCAGTGAAGAAATTTTCCCTCACATCCAATCTAAACCTCTCCTGGTGCAACTTGAGGCCATTTCCTCTCGTCCTGCCACTTGCTCCTTGGGAGAAGAGCCCAACTTCCACCTGGCTACACCCTCCTTTCAGGAAATTGTAGAGAACAATAAAGTCTCCCCTGAGCATCCTTTTCCCCAGGCTGAGCTCTCCCATCTCCCTCAGCTGCTCGTCATCAGTCTCGTGCTCCAGACCCTTGCCCAGCTCTGTTGCCCTTCTCTAGAAACACAAAGATGTCTTTCTACACTTCCTCTCTTCCACCACAGCCAAACAAGGGTGCATGTCCCCACCCACCACCTGTGACTTCACCTCAGCTCTGCAGCCTCTTTTACTGTGGAAAAAAAGGTTTTCTGATACCATTGAGAGAGGACTCATGTCTCTGGAAGTTCCTCAGGATAAATCCAAATCACTTGTTCCTTTGATGGGTAGTAAGTCCATCTCTCCAGAGTTTTCCATCACAAACCTCCATCCTATTGCCCAGTGCTCCTCTTCTCCCACAGCAGGAACAGCTCAGCTCCCAACCCTGATCGGTTCTGCCTCTTGCTAAGAAGCCTCGTGTCACCCTTAGTGCCATAAATGGCATAGGAAGACACTTGAAGACACTATCAAAACTAATAAACAACCACCCACAGTTGTGAAAGACCACAGAGGGGCTGTCGTGATGGGTCCTGCCACATTTCCCAGCACTGGAAAGGAAGGGGGCTGGTTGGCAAGGCACTTTGTAAGGATCAGTAAGTCAAGCAAGTGCAGCCAGAGAGGATTCCCCGAGCTGGAGGAAGGTCTGCAGCCTTCAGGAGGAGAATGGAGCCTGCCAAAGGGAGGGTGGATCTCTGCAGCACCTTGCACATGGAAATCCCATTTCCAACAGCCACTCAGCTCTGTCTGTTCCCTGCATCTTCTGGGGCTTTGCTTGTCTCGAGCTTTAAGCCTGAGATTTATGCAACTTTAAGAGAGCTGAAGAATAGTCAAGGATCAGCTATTTCAGCTTTTATCTTTCGCTGTTGGGGAAACAGGGCGGGGGGGGGGGAATTGATAGGGGGCAATGTTGTAATTCGTATGAAAATAAAAAATAATCCAAATATGAATGTAGAAAATAATTATAAAGTTATCTGACCTACCTCTGGCTTCTTGAAGATGCTGGAAGACTCTCCCTAAATGAAGGGAAAGCTGCAGAGAGATCACAGGAAATGCAGCTCTAATGAATGCCACTACAAACAGTTGCTGAGTTTCTCCTGCTCTCCGTCCTGAAACATTTCACCTCTTCATCTAATGGCTTTTTGGAGCAACAGGGCTGATTTATCCTTGTCAGAGAGTGACAAGGGTTTACCTTACCTTCACTTTACAGGAGGATCAGTTCTCCTCTCCAGATCAAGTCCCTGTGTCACACAAAGCCCATATTTGCTGGAACACAGAGAACAGAAGGACATCAGGGGAAACTATGAGTAACCTCTGGGACCACAGCAGCTTGGATTTGGATTTAGCTGTTTTTTTCTTGGGAAAAGAACTCAAATTTCCTAAAGCAAAAGATTCATAATAGCACAACTACCAAGACATTGCACAGTAAGGAGACATTCTGATGAGTGAAATTCCCCTACCTCCAAAGGGCTTAATTTTAGGTAGGCTCAATACCATGTGAAAAGACAAAAGAGGGTAAGAGACAGGAATGCAATAAAGGATGTGATATGGCAGTTCCCAGGCACCCATGGACACAAATCTTACCCCCGAAAGTCAATGTGTCAATTGAACCTCTCAATGTGTGCAGAGTCATGAGGACATGAGCTAACAAGTGGGAATGTGAGGATGAGTTTGCATTTCTTTGCTTCTTTTTTTCAGTGTTTTGTGCTGCACACACAAAACATGCAGTGATTGACTATGCCACAGATTGGACTTGCAAGAACTTAAGTGATGAGGCACAAATTTCAAGTAGTTTGGGGCTCATTTGCCTGTGGTTGGAGGAGAATGCACACAAGTAGTTCTCGATAATTCTGTGTTAGGGTTAAAAGAAAAAAAAACTGAGCATTTTGTTTCCTGCCTTAACAATTTTTCTTTTGCTATTCCGTAAAAGTCAGCAGACTCCTGTGATTCCCTCTTGGAGACATCCAGAGGGCTGGTGCCCCAGAAATTGACTCCTGAGACAACATCTAACCATTTCAGTAGGAATTTCATATGAATAACATGTCTCAATGAAGAGCCTGTTTTCTAGTTCCTTTCACTGGTAAGGCTGGGTCAGGAGTTCACATTATCCTAAGGTAATATTCTTAAAATCCTCTATAAAACACCAAACTCTCACAAGACAGCTGATAACCTTGGCCTGAAAGAGCCAGAATTGTCTCTTTCAAGCAGTTTTATTCCTAATCATACCTAATCTCAATTTTTCCCCCTTCTATAAATTCAAAGTCATAAAAACCCTCTCACTCTCCCTAATTTCCTGTGGTTGGTCTAGATAAAGGCTACTTTACAAAACACTCTGTGCCTGTGTATTTACATATAGCTTAACATAGTGAGCCACTAATCTTATTGGAGGCCTCCAAGCAGTATTGAAATATAGAGTGTTATTAATAATGATAGCACTTACATGTTACTGGTGCTGAAATGCCAATCCTTCCCTCCCTGCTTCCAAATGTAGCAGCAGGGTATGTTAACTGAATTTCAAATGAGCATGTCAGGAAAACAGCATCGACCACAGCAGAAATTCCCTGCTTTACTGACCATGTTCCTCCTTTCGGGAGGTGCAGATTCCTCAGCTAAATAAAAATAAGGAAGATATTACATGTGGGAAACTTCAGACTGGGGTTTCTGCTGAACTGAGCTGACATAAGTCAGGCAAGTGAGACTCCAGCAAGGCTGATCAGTCAGAGAATAACTTTGGAGTCTCATCATCTTCACTGGCAACTGATGGAAAGGCTGTTCATGAAGGTCCTTGATCCCAAGACTCAGAATATGCAGATTAGCTGAGAAAGCTGCCATGACTCCCTTCCCAAAGTTGTCCAATTCTGCTGGTCACAAAGATGTCACTCTTCAGGTTTGTCACCTTTGCAGTAAGTTTGGAACATTTCTTGCACAGGAATTTTCCACCTGTAAACTACATTTCATGGAAACAGAGAGGCTGTGCTGAAACATGTTGATTTTGGTGAAATATATGACAGGAAATTTGGATTGTTTTGACTTCCACATTTTACTCTAGCATTGAAATGCTTTGTTTTGGTAAAAGCAGAGAGGGTTTGTTTTGACTTTCTTGCTCTGTTTCATTTCACCCTGATTTTATATTGTGATCCTTCCAATACTCTGTTTATATATTTGCCTGTTATAGAAACAGTTCCTTCAGCCATCTGAAAATAGGCTGAGATGAAAGAAAATGAGTATATTTCATCTTTTCCCTGAGTAGTATTGATTACTTCACAGCATAATGTTTGTACAATCACTGATGATTCGGATGGCTCTTTTTCTTTTTCTCATTTCGTTAAAGTTCCATTTTGCTGCAAAAGCAATTTTCAAAATGGCAGCTTTCCCCTCAAACAAGAACATTTATTTACCATCAAAACTAATGTGTTAACCAACAGTGTCAAATCACATGCAGCTGCCAGGACAATTAATTTGCCCACTGCTTGGTGACGGCTGCCCTTTTTCCTGCTGAGTTACAGGCCCTCTTTGTACAACCTTCCCCTCTCACTGGAATAAGTTTTCTGGCCTCCTCACTGGAGGACGTCCTATTTCATGAGGTCCTATTTCAGGCACAATGGTCTAGTGGAAGGTGCCCCTGCCCACGGAAGGGTGTTGGAACCAGATAACCTTTTAGGTCTTTTCCAACCCAAACCACTCTACGATTCCAGGATTCTCTCCAGTGTTCACGAAGGGCAGTTTGTGACCCCTGGATCAATGCAATGGAAAGGCACGGCAGCAGTCAGGTTAATTTGCATGTTAATCCTTGCAAGGGTATGCAGAAAATCTAATTTATCCAGAAAGTTGAGCACCTTGCTTCTGAGCAGCATCCCTGTGAGGTTAATGGATCGTGGCAGTGTATCTCCACCCATCTTACCCCCAGAGGGTCGTCTCACATTGGCTTCTGAGCCAAACAAATCCCAGGAATCAGAGCTAGGGAAGACCTGTGCAGGCAGTGCAGTGGGAACAAGATCTCTGCTGAAGATTTCCCTTTGTTTCCTGATTCCTGGAAGTCAGGAGAGCCAGTCTGAGTCTCCACCTGAAAGCTGGATAGCTAAATTACTAAACTGAAAGCCAGACCTGTGTATAACCCTGTGCCATGCCATATCCCACATGAACACAGCCTTGGGACCTCCCCCCTACCACTGTCCCAGTGCAATAAATCCCCCACCTATTCCATATAGCCCAGCTGGTGCTTTCTAATGCTTCAGGGTGTGATTTCAGGCTGCTCTGGTATTTATTTCATGTTTTCTTTCAGATTTATAACCATTTCCCTCCACTTAAGTCTCAATATTCCTCATACCCACCATGCATGAAAACTCTGATGTTTTATTCAGGGGTTGTTTTTTTCTGGCCATACTTCTGCCAAATTAAATACCAGCAGCATAACGATGCTGTTGCACAGCTTCAGTTTTAATTCTCTGACAAGGTTTTTATTGCTCCAGATTTTGACTAACATATTCCTATTTCTCCATGCTTTCCTCGTTCTCACTTCTATTTCCACCTCTGTACTGCTGTTATCTGTTATCACCAGGTTGCCACAGTAACTGCATTCTTCAACACTCCTTATTTGTTCCACACCAATTGTTGTGGGGACTGCGTTTGTTCCCATCGTTGCCAAGATCTTGGTCCTTTATTTGTGTGTTGAAATCTCGCCCTTATCTTCTCCCCTTTGTCAGCGGCTTGGGAGCTTTTGGCTGCACATCACGGGGCAAGAAAGAAGAGAGGTATCTCCTCCTCCAAGACCCCGTGTTCGTAGTTCTCATAGAAAATATTGCTGTTTTCTGAGGCTGCTGGCTCTTACACATCACTCTCTGCGCGTCAGCGAGGTTTCCACCTCTCTGACCACCCAAGGAGCGAGGATTGTCCCTCCTCAGCCCGGTGCTGCCCACAAAACTGCTCCGAACCTGAGCTGCAGCAAACCGCACGCAGCAGCAGCTCTTAACTGGGCAACCCCAAATCCTTCTCCACACCAATGCACCCCTCCTGAAATTGTTAAATGAACTGCACGCTCGGCAAGGGGACCTTCTTCTCCCTCTTTCTCAATCTCTATGCTTTGCTGCCCTCTCCTGCTCAGCCAGGAAACCTCTCAAACAGGGAATGCAGAGACTCCCTGGAAATTACAGGCTCCCTCATAGGCACGACAGGTTTTGCCAGAGCAGAGCATCGCTGATGGGAGCGAAGTGGCAGAGGCAACAAGCAGAGTATTACTGGAGACCAGGGTTAACACTTTCCATGTTCTGGGTTAAAAAAACAGCCGCGGAGCAAATTCTTTGCAGAAGACACAGTAATGCAATGCTTCCATATCTTGACCCAAGCGCTAAAGGGGGCATTTTCTCATACCCATCTTCTCCTCAGGATAATGAGGATTAATTATTCTCTCCTCTTTTTGCCCATCTTCACCTTCTTCCTTAATTCTCAGGGGCTCAGGGTGTGGTGGTGGGAGGAGGACAGAGAAGTGCCAGTATTGCAGCCACTGCTGCAGTGGAGCCTCTGAGCTCACACTTTGGGGCTCCCAGCTGGCCCCACAATACGCTCCATCCCATCAGCAATAGCAGCAGCAGCCACCAGGTCGGTGACTGTGAGCACCTAAAACAGCAAAGGGCAGTGATCCCACACCCTGCGTGCAGCCTGGGAAGCACCTCACTGCCAATATATCTGTCTCAGCAATGTTATTGCCCACAAAAAAACAGGGCTTATTCTCCATTTCAGGCATCACCAGAGTGATTTCATGGTTCCTTTACTGATCTGTTGATTAATGACCTCGCTGTGCTGCAGAACAAAACCTTCTCGTGGCTGAAACAGAAACCAAACGCAAAGGTCATGAACTGCTGTGGTGCTTCCCGGGAATCAGGAATGGAGCTGGTTTCTCCCGTTAAAAACTCGCAGAGGTAAGAGGAGATTGGGGCTGATTGTAGTGCATTCATTCACTTTATGCCCAAAGGGAATTCAGATGGTTCCCTCTGACTCACTCCTTGGGATTGGGTGCTGGGACAGCCCATGGTAATGTAGTCAACTAAACCATAGAACAACTGAATCACAGAATACTTTGGATAAAGAGGGACATTTAAGGGTCACCTGGTCCAACTGTCCCGCTGTGATCAGGGACATCATCAACTAGATCAAGCTGATCAGAGCTCTGCCCAACTTGCCCCTGAGAGTTTCCAGGGATGAGGCAGCCACCACCTCTCTTCTCTTCCTTCACTGCTCTCCACTGACAGATGTACACATTGCTAGATCCTTGGCTTGCTTTAGACACCGAGCTGTTTTCTCCACCTAAAAACAGATGGGCAAAAATTTATACATGGCTACATGTGGTTTACACTCACAACTTCCTTGTATTTATCATAATTGCTTTCTTCATGAAGCCATGGTAAAAATGCCAAGAAAGGTATCATTGACAGCAAAAGATATGCTTTAATTACAAGAATTAAATTACAAGAAGGCTGGAAGGGGACTTTTCACAAGGTTTTGCAGTGACAGGACAAGGGGTAATGCCCTTAAACTCGAGGAGAGTTGGCTTAGATTAGATATTAGGAATAAATTCTTTACTGTGATGGCAGTGAAACACTGGCACGGGTTGTCCAAAGAAGTTGTGAGTGCTCCATCCCTGGAGGTGTTAAAGATGGGGCTGGATGGAGGTCTGAATAACCTGGTTTAGTGGAAGGTGTCTCTGTTCATGGCAGAGGGGTTGGAATGAGATGACCTTTAAGGTCCATTCCAACCCAAACCATTCTATGGTTCTACAATTCTCTGAACATAATTCCTACCTGACCAATAGAGCCATAGGTGATTCTTGTTCCATACTAGCAGAGAGGGGAGACTAAGGCCAGGGTGGTGCTGTAGATGCTGCACAAACATGGACAAGGGCATAAACAGGACAATAAAAAAGCCATGGAGGAAAAAAAAAGCTGAAAGAACACGGACTTGACAAATCAACTAACATAATATTTATTGGGTTTTGGTAGAAGAACTTACTGAGCAAGAAAGAATGATACCAGCCAATAGAGGATGAAAATAAGCACATTGTAAGGGTTGGCTTAAAACTCTATCCAAGCATAAGTGGAGAAGTATAAAGCAGGAAGAGGGATATATCCAAGACAAAGATGGTGGACAGGTTGTCCACATGCTCAGTGCTCAGGGAGGTGCTGAGGGTGAACTGAAGCAGTCAGGGTGTTGGAGAGGATGTTGTAGAACCTGCCACCAGGCTGCAACCAGGAAAACACTGACTTCTCTGAACAAAAAAAACCCAAACAAACAAACAAAAAAATGGTTGAGAACCCTACCCCATAAAACAGTTTTGTTTTAAATTCAGATGCTAACATTTACACTGAAATGTTGAGCCACAGGAGGATGGAATCAACTGAGCCTGTGAAAGCAAAATAGGCCATATTATTAGACAGCACTTTTAAAATCAGTTTTGATGTTCACTTAATTATATCCCCTTGGCTGAGTCAGAAAAACAGGATCTTGTCTTATTATTACCATTTCACATTGTTTTGAAGGTCTTTGATTGGGTTCAGTGGATGATATTAATGGGACCTGTCAAACAATAGGATAATCTTCATCTCAGTGAAGAAGTTATCTCTCCCAAAGGCATATTTTTTGATAAATGGCTCTTTCATGTAGACACAAGGCATTGAGTCGTGCTCAAAATGTAATGGCTTATGTGATTAACACAGAGTTAACAAGGGAAAGGTATGATGTACTTAAGAAAAATCTCTTTATTCCCAAGAAGGAAAAGAAAGATGAGGTAGAAAAAGTGATATTTACTGCCAGGTCTACAGCAACTACTTCCACACATGGTTTAATTATTTAAATTTCACTGCCCTCCAGCAAGGCGGAGGCCCAGGGAACTCAGGACAATACATCATCTGGAGTTGCCTAAAAATTAAATTCTGTTGGAAGAAAATTCCTTGATAAGTTTATCAAAACTATTACCAGAATGAGTAATTTCTTCCAACACAGTTAGAACTTGAGTGTAAAATCAATCAAATCAGTGAAGCAGAAAGGTGTGTTTGTCAAAGCAGTATTACCATCAAGGAAGTATATTACAGCAAAAGTGCAGAAAACTGCACTTCTTTTGCTCAGAAAAGCTATAATTTGGCAAAGAACCTCAGCATGTGCCTAAATTATGAAGTATATTACACATGATGGAAATCAAGCAGTGAGGTTGTTATTCCCCAGAATGGTGTAACTGAACTTCCTCTATTTGGCAATTAACAGAATATGGGAAAAATATTTTAGAAATCCAAGAATAAATATAACCAGGGAAGTAGCAGCACAAGTCTGATGGGCACAAGACTTTTGGCTGTGAAGTCCAAACCTCACAGAGCTTGTACAACTACATCCATTACTGATTCACCTGTGATTGAACACACCACAGATCTGCCAATAAACCAGAGTGCCTCAGGCATTTTTGGAAACCCATTCTACATGAGAAACATGAAAATCCTGACTTCTGTTATTTATGATTTAAAGCAGAATCTCCAGAGCTTTGTCAAGGTTGAGAAACATGCACGCTTCAGGGCATGTGGCAACCTCCAGCTAACAGAGGTGAGGAGAAACAACACCTCCACGCTGGCAGATTGTCCCATGGCAGCAGGACTACCTGGAACATCTCAAGGTGTGTACTAGGGACTCTTGCAAAAGACAATTACCTGACCCTGTCAGTAATTCCTCTGTCTCTGGCCACCAGGGACATCTCCATGAGGCTCTCTAAGCATATTGGTAAGGGGACATCTCTGGGATGGTCCTTGCTTCTTCCCCAGCTAAATGCAGCCCACCCAGAGGCCTGAGTGTCTCTGTGTAAGGCATGTCCAACCTGTGCAAGGTATGTCTAACCTGAAAGGAGGTTGTAGCAAGGTGGGGGGCAGCATCTTCTCACAGGCAACCAATGACAGAATGACAGGATGTTGCTTCAAGCTGCAGCAGGGGAGGTCCAGGTTGGGCATCAGGAAGAATTTCTTCAGGGAAAGGGTGGTTAAGCATTGGAATGGGCTGCCCAGGTTGGTGGTGGAGTCCCCATCCCTGGAGGTGTTCAGGAAACAACTGGGCATGGCACTTAGTGCTGTGGCTTGCTTGACATGGTGGTGATCAGTCAAAGGCTGGACTCGATGATCCTGGAGGTCTTTTCCAACCTGAATGATTCTGTAAGTCTGTGATTCTGTGTCAGCTTTCAGGTTAAACCAGAAGGGTGACAGGACCTGTAGCCATACACTGCAAACTGCAACTAGAATTGGAAATGTGGGGAAGACACCATAATGAGGGGGGATGTTCAAAGAGAAGGGAAGAAAGGAGATTTGGTAGGTATAATGTCACCCTTTATTTTTCCAAGGCAGTCCTGGAGCAGCCTTGTGACTGTGAGGGTGTTAAGCAGAGACTCTGGTCTCACAGGTTATGTCCCTACCATCATGTAACTTAGTTTCCCAGTCACCTCCATGGCCTTAGTTCCTGATGATCCTCAGACATGTAAACATCAGTTCAATCCCAGTCTATTCTGCAATAAATCAGTCCTGTTGAAAACAACCCCCACTTTGCCATGGAGAGTTTTTTTCCCTAAAACTCTTGCCCAGTGAGTAACGTGGATGAGGTTTCATAAGGTTCATCTCTCCTTGACTTCCAGTGCGTTCAAACACCTGGTTTTGTGTCGCCGCAGCATGTGGAGTGCAGCGTAAAAGCAGTAGGTCTGACCTGGAGGAGGTCACTGTGGAGCAATAGTGGGCATAACAAATGAGGGGAGTGGGGAAAGGGATGAAAGAATGATTGAGAAACCATGGGAGATAATGTGATGAAAACCCCAGACCGTGTAAGTCCTCTGTGTTGATCAAATAATTCCTACTCAGCAGCGTTTCCCACTGTAAAGCACCCAGTTCCCAGTTCCAGCTCAGCACTGCAGTCCCTTTCCCCAGAGGGCTGACCTCCTATCTCACCTGCAGAAATGATGGCCAAACACCGCAAAGCCAAACTCTGCAGGGCCAAAATTTCTCCTGGAATGGTTACAGCTGTGGTACACTCCAGCCTGTCCCAGTGGAGCTGCGCGGAGCTTTGACAGAGGAAATCTGGGCCCGGTCCTTGAGAGTTCGTGAACTTTTCAGTAAAACTGGCCCCCGTTCCAAAAAATCCTGGGCTGACATCCAAGAAAAACTCCAGCTCCAAGAACACCCTGCCTTGCCAATAGCTCTTCTGCATCCATCCACCCAGCTCACACCAAGAAATGCTCGGTGCTCTTTTCATCTTTAACTGCACACCCAGAAGTGCTGAGGGATCTTGCTAGCAGGAGGACCAGTGAGAACAGAGAGGCCAGGTGGCTGCTGAGAGCAGCTCCAAGGATCCTTTCTGCTCTCTAGTAGCTGGTTTAATGAGTGGGTATCAGTTCACACAAAATGACAGCTGCATTCCTCTGGAATTATATACTCCAGCCACATCTGTTCTTGCACTGAATATCGAGGAAGAGGGAAGGAGAAGCTATTAAGCTTTTCCTCTCATTCTGCAAGCATCTGGATGTTTGGTTTTCTGCATCTGTTGACCTACTCTGGGAAAATGACTTTCCAGCTCATGGCATGAACCCATGGATCTTCAAGTAGAGGAAGGGATTTAATGGTGTGTGCCCTTGCAGACAATAGCTTTGTGTGGGTATTGTTAGGACAGCCCTGGCCAGCCCACAGCTCATTTGCTCCCCACACAGTCCAGAAAAGGCTCTTATATACATTTTCAGACTTGCAGCAGTGCTGATCTGCCAGGACCTCCCATAATATCTGAGTCTTCAGTCACTGTAGGACGGACAACCCAAACTCTCCAGGTGGCTGCTGGGACTCTGTTGTGTGGCCCAGCCAATGCCACCCTGATGTCATCAAGTCACAGAATGTCCTGAGTTGGAAGGGACCCACAAGGATCATTCAAGTCCAACTCCTGGCCCTGCATAGGACAACCCCAACAATCCCACCATGTGCCTGAGAGCATTGTCCAAACCCTTCTTGAACTCTGGCAGACTCGGGGTCATGTTCACTTCAATGTCACCCTGCTGTGTCCTGTGCACCACCCTTGGAGCACTTCCAGCTCTCCAGACAGGTGTGAAATATCCACATTTTTCAGTTCTCAGCCGTATGGAGAGCCTGGCATGCTGCAGGCAGGGGCAGAGACGCTTCTGCCCTGCAATGACAGTACACGCACGATGTCTGGCATCTCCCTCCTGCTCCTTTTTTTCAGGAAGAGGTGAGATATTCCCAGGAGACTTAGACACTCGTCTTGCAACAGCCTAAGGCAGAGTACTCTGTGCCAGGGTTTGAACTCCTTTCAACCACAGGGCAAACAGCAAGCAGCTCAGGGGTTTACAAAGCGCTGGTACATCAAGGAAACCACGCTGTGGTTTATTTTAGGTTGAGTCAGACAGGGCTGGACGGAGCTAGACAAGCAGGCTGCTGTCGTTCACACTGCATTCCTGGCTATTGCATGTTCAATGAGCAGTGAAACTCTGCCCCGATAGATGTACTAAGAGGGCAGGATAGCAGGGAACAGCTTAGCACCACATCACTATATAGCCTATATCACTGACATTGATTTTCTTTTCAGTCAAGAAAAAACTCTCTGCTTCTACCACGGCCACCTCCAGGAACTTCCAATCATCCATGCAGAGAAGCCTGTTATTGTGGTTTTGCAAATTATAAAGGGAGCAAAAATCCTGCTGCTGATTTGACAAGGAGTGCCAGCCCTCTGAGGAGTGGGTTCAGGTCTTCTTGCCACCTCCCATTCCCTCTACAGCTCTGAGAAGGCTGTTGGATGTCCCTGTGTCCTTCAGAGCTGCCTTTATAAAATCAGGCTAATGCTGCTGACCCAGAGCGCTGTTGTAAGGAGAAAGGTCTGCACTTATCTCTGGTCCCATACAGAAGGAATCAACAGAGAGCATCACGAGGGGAGTAGGGGTTTATGTTCTGTTCAGCTGCTTAATTGAACAAGCTGCTATTTGCAAGTAATTGGGGAAAAATATTTAAGTGTCTGTTAGTGGGGCGAAAGAGGAGAATTCTTCTAATTTACATCTGATTGTCTCTGAGATAAATATGCTTTTCTCTTTCTTATCAAATTACTGTGAATGGTGGACAAACTGTGCAACAACAATCTCCTGGGTATGGATAGACAGCATTTGTGCTTAGCACTGTAGGACAAATGATTAATGAGACCTTTCCTAATGGTGATGCCTTTTAGCTACTGCTATCACCTAACGACTGAATTAATGGGTAGCTAAAGCTTGGAAGTTTCACCTGCTTGTCTCATGAAAAAAACTTTTCTCCCTTTGGCCTCCCATCCAGTCCAACTTACGATCTCCAGTTTTGCTATAGATTTACCCAATAGTGGAACGGGGAGAGGTTTAAGCCTGTTTACAGTAAAAATAGTGGACAGCCCAGGGCTCACTGAGCTCTCCTGCACATCAGCAGCTGCATATCAGGATCTCGCTGTGAGCAGGGACACCTCTCAAGGTTACTCCTTGAGGTTGAGAGAATCTTTATTGTGTCAGACACTTGATAAATGAATTTAGAATAAGTGCACTGAAACTTTGACATCTTAGCTAAGTGATATAAAGGATTGGTTGTGCACATATAATCCTTGAGATATAAAGCACTGACTAAGTCTGGAACTAAGTCTGGATCCAGATGCACATAAACTCCCCTCTGAGAAGGAGTTTAGAATGCAAGGCTGTCCTTTCTAAACTTCATGACTCAATGGGAAGGTCCCCCTGGCAGTTTTGTCTGCCCCTGTCCTCTATGCAGTGATTAATCAAGTGCACCTCACTATGGAATCTTGATTATCAAACTTTGTTAAATTGGACTTCTACCAATAAACACATTGCTACTTCTCTGTTCCAAGTGAAGGGCATCATTCCCCCTGTGACAACCTGATCTGTCCAGGTCTACATTGGAGGATGTCAGACTGACTGTAGCCCACACTCAAAAGAGACACAGATTACAGAAAGCCAAGCTCAAATACCTTCCCATGGGCTGCACTTGCCTTCACATACTCCTCAACCCACGTCATCTGTATTCCAGCATTCATGTGTGCAAGTCAAATACTTTGGGGTTGGATCCACACACTTGCTGAATTAGCTACAGGAGCAGACCCTTGACAGTTGCACATGGTTTTGAATGAGGATCTATCAAATCCAAGCTGGAATAAAAGAAAACCTAGAACACTCCCAATCTCCTGACATCACAAGTAGCACTCAGATTTAGGATATCCACATGTAAAAGTGTTGACCTGTTCCTGTGTGATAGTGTTTGAGCTCCCATTAAAATCAGTGCAGACTGTGGGCAGCACTCAGGTGCTTAGACAACATCTCCAGTGTCATTTTAAATACCCTGGGCAATCCTATCTGACTAATTACAGCTTCAGCAAAGCACAGCTCTCCTGTATGGCCTCTGTTCTGTCTACCACCCCCATTCAAACAGTTTGGGCACCATGGGCTATGTCAAATTGCACTAGAAGTTCATCAAATCAAGTCCTTTCCCTGGTGAGCTGTGTCAAGCTGAGCCTGGAGAATGATTCACTCTAGCACAGATGCCTTTGAGCCTTTGATCCACAGAGAAGTCAGTCACTCATAAGTCCTGTGCTATTTCTGTCTGGCTCATAGAGACCTTTGGATGCCATCAGGCACGTCAGAAAGCACTGGGCACCTTCATTTGGCAAATGAATCCCACCTTTGTGCACTAGTGAAAAACAACTTGAAATGCTTCCAAAAGAAATCATACCCAGTGTCAATGTAAATGATCTCATGAGGTATAATGCATCTGGTAAACAAATCCACTCTTTTGGGTCAGTTTTTCTTTCTTTTCTCTGAGCAAAATTTCCTGCCTGACATTTTAAGCCTGCGAGTCTGCATTAAATAGTAGCATCTCACTTAACTCATTTTACACTTATATTGCCTCTCTCATGTTTGCTGCATGGGATGCTCACTGTGTTCCTTGCCAATAAGCCATCCAGAGAAGCAGAACCACATTAATGATCAGGGGAAAAAACAAAAGCCAGTCAGTGATAACCTCAGTGGTAATTTAATGATGAGAAATTCACTCGTGTCTTTATTTGTGCCTGGGAGCGCTCGTTGTTCTTATTATGAATCCTCGGGCATGAAGAGTGGATGTGATTTCTAATTTAAATAGAGTCTGTATAACCCTCCAAAAATGAATCTTCATGAAATGATAAAACAGGGCTGTAATATTGTGTTTTGAAGGGCACCATATGTTGTGAATAATGTTGAAGGTGCATAATTGAACAACAGACAGGAGCCTCTGCCCTTCATGGGACAGAAACAGGACCCCTTGGATGTGCTTCACAGATTTTATGTAGCTACATGAAAACAGTGGATCTGTGCTCCTGGAGCAGAAACACAGGGAGTGTTCCCTGAGGCATTCCAAGAGGCAATAAGCTGCTGACCTACTAAGGACTGAAGGGATGCCAATGGCACTGATCACAAAATTTTAGAACATAGAATTATGGAACGGTTTGAGTTGGAAGAGGGTTGGATCATTCAGTTCCAACCCCCCTGCCATGGGCAGGGACACGTTCCACTACACCAGACTGCTCACAGCCTTATCCAGCCTGGCCTGGAATGCTGCCAGGGATGTCTGAGTTGGAAGGGACCCAGAAAGATCATCAAATCTAGCTCAGTATTTGGAGGTGTGGATCATGCCTCATCCTGAACATCTGAAATAGAGAAGGACACCTATGAACCTATAAAGTTTGGCAAAAGTGGTAGTATGGACAGTTAGAGATGAGACTCTTCACTTAATGAGTAAGTGCAATTTGCTTAAAAATTACTATATGGAGTTTGCTTAACTATTGCAACCTACCAAAAGACATTTCTGTCTCTGACATGTCATATCAAACCCTGCTACAGAGCTCATGTGGACACACACATTGGTACCCTTTGTTCAATAACTATGGAAAGACATTTTAGGGAAGGTTTTGAGGAACTGATCACAAAGAGGATGAGGCTGAGTTGGTTCTTGCAGAGAAAACTGTAGGTATTAATGAGTTACTTCACAAAGCACAGAAAACAATTACAATCATCTGGGTCGTCAGTCAATACACCATTTCCTCTTCAACCTTGTCTCTAGCATGTAAATAGAATTATCACCCCAAGGACCAGTGTACCTTCATTTAAAAATTGAAAACAAACCCCCTACTGTATTTTCAACAGCAAAAAATATGCTTAAAACACAATCCTTCTGATCCTGTGGCAGCTGTGACATGACAGAAATAACTGCAGAGCAAGACAGTGATGGCAGGTCAGGACCCCTGGAGGTGAAGGGTTTGAGAACTGGGATCCAGAAGGGTGAGCAGGTCTCCAGCAGATGGCTGAAGTAATTGCTCTCTCTTCCTTGCTTCACAGAGCAGCTCAGGATACGCAGCATGTCCTCCTAACGCAGCAGGGCAGAAGTCAGAGCATAAAAACCGTGTATCTCTTTAATCTCAGAAAAGAGGAGCACATGATTTGCACAGTCAGCATCAAAGGGGCATCAGTGACATGAAAACCAGGTCATTGCCAGACCCATCTGTGTGTTATGCTGGAAGTTAAGGTGAACTTGAGGGAGTGCTGGCTGATGGACATGAAAAAAAAAAAAAACCAACAGCTTGCAATTGAAGGTCTGGTATTGTTGAATTTCTCTGTACTGGGAAAAAAAAACAGTTCCTGGCAGGAAGAAGCTTTTCTAATGTGCTGGCGTGTGAATTAACCCCTTCCTCTGGAAATAATTTTGTCTTATAAGTGAAAAATGATCAATTCCATGGCTGGAGTGATGCCAAAATTCACTTGAATGACAGGTTAAAAAATTATCTGAAAAAAATCTTATCTCCATCATACACAGAGGGAAATTGTGGCAAGGAAAGGGACTGCTGGGAGCTCAGAGGGGCAGGACATGGAGCTGAGAGTTTTGTGGTTGGCAGTTTTTCCGAGTGCTTGTGAATCTTTTGTGGACCAGGAGCTCAGGTATATACTAAGTTTTTGAGCAAAAAGAAGAAAAGCAGTTAAGAACCTTTCATCATGATGGCTCAAAGAGGGGACAGAGCCCAGAGGTCTGAGCTTTCAGGTCTGAAAAACTAAAAAATGCCATTTACAAAATGTTGCCTCTAGCACTTGTCCAAATTAATCTGCTTTAAAATGGTATTTTTATGAGGTTCTAGTAGGTTGTTCACTGGAGGACGTGGGGACCAGAGAGGAGAAGAAGAAAGGGGAATTTCTGTACTGTGAGGGTGGTGAGCCACTGACACGGGTTACCCAGGGAAGCTGTGGATGCCCCATCCCTGGAAGTGTTTATGGCCAGGTTGGATGGTGCCCTGAGCAACCTGGACTAGTGGAAGGTGTCCCTGCCCATGGCAGGGCGTTGGAACAAGATGATCTTGAAGGTCCTTTCCAACTCAAGCCTTTCTATGGGACAGTACAGCTCTACTCCACATTAAGACAGTGCTTTCCACCCTGAAGAACAGGCCTTGCTGGACCCAAGAACTCCTCTCTGCTGCAGTTGTGTGGTCACTCATTGTCCTTGGTCACTAAGATGCTCCTGAGGGCCAAAGCATCCAGGTTGGCAGAGCAGGGACCTAACAATAAAGACTCCAGTTCCCCTGTCTATCCCTTCAGGATTCATCTCTCCCTGCTCAATGCCAAAGTCATCTGCCACAGTGTACATCCAGCAGTCATCCAAGAGACATGACACAGGAGAAGAAGGGAAAACAGAGACATACCCAGTGAGCGTGTCCCTCTCCCCCCATATCCTCCCTTCCAGGCTGGGAGTTTCTAAAAGCTGAGTGGGTATAACCAGGCAGTGACATGTTGGGTGGTGGGGTTAGATGGCCACTGGAAGAGATCTTTTGGGTTCTCACTCCTTATCTCCCTCTGTTTCTGCCATGCTGCAATGTCTGTCCCACAGTTGCAGAGACAAACCTTTGACTTCTACATCTCTAGTTCTGCCCATCTTTGATGAAAGGTTAGTCCCTTATGTTGTAATCTCCAGTCCCCTCATCTCCATCACAGCTTGGAAATGCCTTACTTTGCTTGTTGTTATTTTAACCCCTTCAGAGTATTCTGAAGGAGAAGTTTCTCCACTAACCATGAACAACATGTGCCATGCTACCCACCAGGGTCTCCCTCCTTTCTACTTCTGCCCTCCCAGCCATGGTTGGGCTGAACACATGGCCAGCAGAAGGTCTCTGAGCAAGTGCCATCCTACATGGTCTTAGTCCTTCACTACCCCATTAGCACTGCTGTAATTGCTGTTCTTATGTGTCATCACCAAAAGTAGTGTTTGCAAGAGCTTTGAGGCAACAGTTTCCCCAGGACCAGGAGAGTGCAGGAGGCAGACAAATCCCTAAAACTGACCATTTACTGGGATAGCCTGGGAAAAACATCACCACACAGTTACTGCAGTCCATCTTCTCCAATGGTGATGCACCACACAGCCTCTGTGGAAATACAGTACCATGAAACCACAGGGTTCCCAAAACATGGATATAAGTAGTGTCTTCTCTGCCATCTCCGACAAGCAGATTGGTGGCTCATTTAAAAGATGTTCAGATTGAGGAGAGGGCTGGGAAGCTAAACAGATAAAATATGCACAACAGCCCTCATCCACTCAAATTCCCTGCCCTGAGAAGAGCAGTCTGGGACTCCCATGGGGTTGTGGCTCACTGCTGTCAAGCAATGGGGTGGAGGTCACCCACCAGCCCCCCTGGAGCTGATTGCCCACTGCTCTGCACTGGGAGAACAGCCCATATCTCAGAGATCTGAGGAGCAGCTCCCACAGCTTTGGTATCTCCATCCTTCCAGCCCAACACACAGATTTGCCCAAGCTCTGTTGATGACAAAGTCAAGACAACAACCAGGGAAGAGATGGAGATACCCACATTATAGAGTCAGACCAACTTTGCAGTTTGAGGGGTTGATCTGGAAGTCTCCCACTCTTCATCTCCAAAACAACACGCCAAACTCCTTCCCTTACATGGCAAAAACAGCAATCACAGGATCACAGAATACCCTGAGTTGGAAGAAACCAACAAGGATCATTAGGTGGAACTCCTGAGCCAACACAGGACAGCCCCATGAACCACACCACATGCCCAAGAGCCTTGGCCAGGCACTTCTTGAACTCTGGTGGGCTGAATGTCTGTATACTCTCTGTTATATCCTGCCTAAACAGACATCTCTAGGACATCAGGAGATGGATAAGGGATTAATTCTTCCATGAGTTACCAAAAGAAAAGTATTATGCCTTCCTCTTTCATGCTGATTTGTACATTTTTATTTGACTGTAGATAAACTTCTGGGGGTAGAAATCTATATCAAAGATAGTTTGTGTTTTCATTGCAGCAGTTTATTTGGCAACTGAAGTTAATTTGGCTAATTAAAGGAGGAAAAGGAGAGCACATTCCCTTTCACTGAGCAATAAACTGAAGGTGGTGAGTGAATAAAACAGAAAAATAGCTATGATTGTGGAAAGAGATGGGGTTTTTTTCCAGCCTTCATCTCAGAAAGAGGCCAGGTTCTGCACTGCTGGGTAACCAGAACTCCCCCGGGGAGGGTGGATGGCTGTACATTTCCCACATTTCTCCTCCTGAGCATGTCCAAAAAGCCTTGCAACCACAGAACATCCCCTATTTTCTACTCATCAAATCTACCCTGTAGTTGCTGTGCCTTTTTTTGGTCCCTTAAGTGCCCTGAGCCATTACCAACAACACCTGGTAGAGGAACAAAAGGAGTCTGTGGCTGTTGGGTTAGCAGTGAAGCCTCTTGTCCAAGGAAAAGGACTCTGGGAAACAGGTGGAAACAGGATTCAAGCTGGCAGGCACTGATACACTTACTCAATGTCACAAAACTGGAGGGGGAAAGTGTGGCAGTCAATATCTAATGGTCCCCACTTGATGAGGGCTCAAACAGGAACATTTATTGAAACTGCAACATACAACATACAATATATACGTCCAGCAAATGAATATTCATCCCAAGGTTTNGGAGTCTGTGGCTGTTGGGTTAGCAGTGAAGCCTCTTGTCCAAGGAAAAGGACTCTGGGAAACAGGTGGAAACAGGATTCAAGCTGGCAGGCACTGATACACTTACTCAATGTCACAAAACTGGAGGGGGAAAGTGTGGCAGTCAATATCTAATGGTCCCCACTTGATGAGGGCTCAAACAGGAACATTTATTGAAACTGCAACATACAACATACAATATATACGTCCAGCAAATGAATATTCATCCCAAGGTTTGACTTATTCTAAACATGGGAGGTGATGTTACAACTAGGGGATAACATTGGGAGGAGATATTATAACTAGGAGGTAACACACTGTTAATTATGGATAAACATATAATAATGGACACAAGATAGAAAACACAATGAAGTCCCCATCCAGGTCCAGGGTGGGGCCACAAAGTCGAGGCAGCTTCAAACTTCTTGGAGACAGGGAGGCAACAGAGTTTTGTGGTCTCTTATCTGTCAAGACATGTCCATTCAAGGTTCTCCCAAGGTCTCCTCGATATCCCTGTTAACTCCTTCGTTGCCAAGTGGTTTTGTATTCCAACAGGAAAGATCTTCCTGGGGAAGGAAAGGGCTGTGCAGGACCAGCCTGGACCCCTACACACCAGAGAGGGGCACATGCAAAGGATGTGCCCTAAGAACAGGTCAGCCTGGCCTCTTGTGGGGGTTTAAGTGCTCCTACAGCCCCATCAGCCAGCAGGATGCATGGAGCAGGCTCCCAGGGGAGGATGGAAATCCTGGGCAGAGCTGTGCCCTTGGCTGCAGGTCCCCGAGTTCAGGCGCGGACGGCACCGCGCGCGAGGGTGGGCAGAGCCCCGATGAAGTTTCACACGACCTTCCTCCCTGAACCAAAACTGCTGACGTCCACCCGGCCCCGGCCCTGGGCACAGATCCAGCTCTCGTCTGTGAAAATTTGTCCCCCTTCCAAAACATCTCAGCTGGAATTGCTGAATGCCTGAACCTGCTCTGAGAGTGACCCTGGGCTGCGGTTCACCTACGTGGGAACACAGCCTTGGTTTACCCTGTGGACAATTTTGCAGCAGCACTGTGCAAACCCCCAGTGCACATCCAAAACAGGGGTGTGGAGGCAAAACCCACCTTGCAGATTGACTAGGGCAATCCAGGAATGAGCCTCGAAATTAAGCATGGTCATCCTCAGTTTGTGGTCCAAACTCTGTTTTATCCTATATAGTTGGTTTTTTTCTTTCTCTTCTGTTAGTCTTATTTTCTCCCTAAAATAACTAAGGAAATTATTCATTTGAGAAGTGCCCTTATCTTGAACAAGATACCTGGATTTCAATATCAAGGCACTGGTTCTTATATTTGAGAGAATAAAAAAAAGTGCCCCAGGGAGTTCTGGTTTGCATTCAGCAGCGGGTGAGAAATCTATTGACAAAAAGTAAGAAATATTCAAGAAGAATTGGACAGATTGTGTCTGGGAATTATCTCTCCACCCAAATAGATGTGTAAAAAATAAATACAAGCAATAAAAGCCATTCCATCTGAACAGAGATAGGGACAAGTTCCTTTTGCAGTAAGAAAAGCCATTACTGCAGTTTTTATTTACAGGATGGTTTGGGTTGGAAGGGACCTTAAAAGTCATCTAGTTCCAACCCCCCTGCTATGGGCAGAGACCCCTTCCACTAGACCAGGGTTCTGTCTTGGAAGAGTGAAGGAGAGATGTAAACAAACACTGAATTGCAGAATAACATTTCCAATGGTGATTTAGCTTCACTCTACTTATGAGCTGGAAGGAAATGAGTTTAAAGAAACATGATGAACTGATACCTGCATTGTACCAATTCATTCCTCCCTCCAGCACAGGACCTTTAATGGGACCCTTGTGAATTGGAGAGGGATGGAGGAATAGCTGCCATTCCTCAGATAACAGGTCAAATCCTCCTCTCAGTGAAGAGACCTGTTGAAAGCACCACAGGCCCAGAAATGAGCAGTGTTGTCCCTCAGTTCCACCAACCCTGCTGGCCTCCAGTTGGCGTGTGGTAGAACATCAGAAACATGTAGAACACATTTCTCAGAGAAAAACAAGGACTCTTTCGGTCCTTGTCATGGCTAGATTCAGACACTCTAGGTCATCTTCTGCTCCAAGCACAAATGGCTCCTGCCAAGGTCATCCAGCAGTTCTTTTCCAGATTTTGCTTCAAATCTGGAAGGACGGTGCCTTTGCATGAGATTTGTCCAGAGCTGCTGTCCCACTTCGGCAGCTCCTCCTGTCTTTTCGTACCCCACATCTTAACCCTGCCAGCTGCACCTGTCAGGACCCTCTTGGGCTCTCAGGAAAGGTCTAAGCTGCTTTATAATGGAAAGAGAAGACAGCTGAGGTATGAGGAGTGTTCCTTGTGAGAGTGCTTCCGTGGCTTTGGACAAGCACAGCCTTCTTTGGTTCTGGTCTCTTCTCAAATCTATTTGCAATCATTCAGGAGTGCAGGGGGCACAGGTTTAGCATTTTCAGTTCAAATATGTCTGAACAAGTGCTGACCCTGGTGGGAATCTTTGTGGGCCCCTCTGGAATGACACAGACGTGTGCAACCAGCACTTGTCTCGCTACAGAGCAGGGTTTTACTGGCACTAACACGACCCTCCAAACTACTCATGAGGGCAACTCAGGTGATTCAGGACTAAGACCATGTTTTGGGGCTGTAGCATGAAGATGTTCACTTGTGAGGGATTTTGAGAAAAGGTGGGTCATTTGTAAGGAAAATAAAACAACTGGTTCCCTGCTTGGCCTTGGTTTTCCTCGAAGAGGCACATATCTGATTCCAGGACTTTGGCAGATACCTATGCACCAGAGATTATGAAGACCACAGAAAGGAGAGAACATACAGACAGATATCGACACTGAATCCTAAAATATATCTGTCTGAAGAGAGTGTAGCATGTATAATAATTCCAGCAAAATGCCATAGCAATGAACTGAAGAACTAATTTCATAGAAAATCTTTCACAGTTTTGGAAATAAGTGGCAGCCCTATTTAAAGCTGCCTGTTGGTAAACAAGTCGAGGTCAGGGGAAATTTTTCAGATGTATATGAACTTTAGGATTTATATGTTTTATTAATGATCCACAGTGTCACATTTATCAGCCTATGGGCCAAGAAAGAAATGCACTGAGGAAGGCTGGACCTTGTTCTTCGTTGTGCTGACTGCTCCCTCCATGGTGACTGGCACTCAGAGGCATTCCAGTCAGCTCCAGACATTGAAAAATCCTGAGTCAGGCCTTAAAACCCACATGCCCTGCTTGAAAACCCACAAGAGAATTTGACATTTGTGAACAATAACAAAAACAGCAGCAGCAACAACCTTGGTGTTTTATCCTTGGCTTTCTGCTGCATTTCCAGCTTGTATTTCTCAGCTAGAGTTTATTTTTGATCATGAAGCCTGAGAATTTAATGTGTTAGAGGGTCCTAGGAACTGAATGTATTGGGGAAAAGTCATATATTGCAAAACTAACAGTAAAATTACACAACTGCATTCTGCCTGGTATCTTCACAAAGCAGGAATGATTGTATTTTCTTCATTTTCCTTGACAAATCTAGCCAGCATCTGTTCTCTCAAGCAACTAAGAGACTATATGGGACAGTAAAATCCCAGTGAACAAAGCCAGAGAAGGTGTAATAAATTACTGGCTTAAAAAACAAACAAACAAACAAACAAAAACAAAAAACCACACAAAACAAAAACAAAACAAACAAACAAACAAAAAAGACAAAAAACACTTGCCTTGCAAAATATTGGAGATGCTTAAAAACCATTGGGGAAGAATTAAGCAATTTTATAGCTGATTTCAGTCTGCAGGCTCTGGGACAACAGGGGTTTGCATCCCAGTGCAAATGCACATGAAGCCATTTTAGCCCCCTTCTTGTGTGTGCTCACTTGGACATTTTTAGTTGTATCCTTTCCTCAATTTATTCAGTTTTGCCTTGAAAAGGCGGAATAGAAGATCAGCAATGGGAAAGACAAAAATATCTTTGATTTTCATTTTCCAAAAATGGCCAGTTCAGAGTTAAAAAAAAAAAGAATAAAAAAAAAGAAAAAAAAGTTTTATTTAGTGGGTTAAGGCAAATGCCCTGTTTTGAAATAAAAAATGCTGTTTCCAACCCAAACAAACCTTCTGGCATCAGGAATTATGTGATTTGATTGTGCAAGTCGAACGTGTTTCAGCAGACTTAGGGCAAAGGGAGCAGCGCTGGGGATATCCAGGACTGCAACCACAGCTCTGGCCCCTGTTCCCACCTCCCTCCCTCCTTCATCAACATTCACTCTGCTGCCTCAGTTTCCCTCGGTGCAAAACCCACTAAAAATGGCAACCATCCTCCCACAGGAAGCTCTGAGGAGTAATTAACTAATGCTTGCATTGTGCCAGCGAGCGCTAATTACTATCATTATGCGGGAGAGGAACAGTCGGGGTTTGCTTTGGTCCTAATGGGGCTTGTTTTCCTGTCCTCGATAAGCCACAGCATCAATGAGCCATTGACGGGGCTCTGACTCCCCAAGGCACTGCAGCAGGTTCTGAAAATATCAACATTAAGAATTAATTTAGCTCTCCGACAGCCTCCGGGAAAGTGAAGGCTCCAGCCTCCCCCTTCCCTGGCTTACTGGGGGAAGGGGAAAAAAAGTTATTCCCATTTTTTCAGGTTGTTAAAGTCCTTGGATTGAGCTGAACATCCCCATCCACCCTTTGATTTGCCCTGCAAATTTATTGTGGTCACACCAGCATCACGGTGGCTCTGGTGCAGCAGCTGGAGCCGTGCCCTTGGAGCAGGGAACTGGGCATGGATCCATCACTGGTCCAGGCTAGTGCAGCAAGGCTGGGAGAAACCACCTGGTTTTCAAAGGAAGGAAGGAGAAAGAAGTACTTAGTCTAGGGAACAAGACTCAAGACTTGCCCTGTAACCTTCTGGTTCAAAAATCAGGTCCTGGCAAAAAAACCAGGAATGGTTTAGTGAAAGATCAGAGAGAGGAACATTACAAACTCATCTGTGGAATAGGGACTTCTGATGGCAGGCAGGCCTTTTGTGAACACAGAAGTGTTACAAAATAGAGGATCCAAGCTCTGATGTGCCCAAATAAACATTTGTCTGCCTGAGAGAACAACTGCTTCTCTGTCATCCTCAGTTTTTACATCTGGAGAGGCTGCTGGGTCAACAGATCTGTGCAAGTTCAAGCAGAAATGGTTGATCCCATGGCAGGGGGGCTGTAACAAGATGATCTTTAAGGTCCCTTCCAACTCAAACTATTCTATGATTCTATGGAATTACAGGGGGGTCCAAGAACACACTGTTATTTACAGTCTGCAGAAGTCCATCCTCTGAAGGACCTTTCCCAGAGATTGCTCCAGGGATGGGCATCTGTTGTCACCATGACACCACGAGAGCCTGCAGACTGATAAAAGGCTTTCTACAGGTTTGAAAAAGAAGTAGCCAAGCTCAGCCTAAGTGCAGGCTGGGAACCACAGCTCAAATTTAATTGCACTCCCCAGTCAGACAACTGAAAGGAAATAGTCTTGCTGATTAGTGTCTATTTGTGAAGACCTAACGAAGCAGGGAGATGGGAATAGTCCTTGGCCTGGACACCTTCCAAAGGTGGTAGCAGTAAAAACAAGGAGCTATTTCCACAGTCCTGGGAAGAGACAGTGTGAAGGAGTCCTCTTTTACAGATCTTTCCTCTCCTGCAAGAGTTTTTTAAATTAAATCTTTATATATATACATTCACGTACATACCTTCACAAAGCAAGGCAAAAATTCAAATCTTAGTGCCTGAAAAATGGGTCTAATCGAGTAAAATATCTCCAGTCTTGAAATTTCCCTAACAAGTCTTTAAAGAGTAGTTTGGTATTTTTCAAAATACAACCTGAGCTTTCCAAGTACAATGTCATTTAAAGATTAACACTCTAAGTACAAAGCCTTTGAAGTCCCTTCTTACCTCTGTAAAAAGTTTCAAAACTGGGAGAGTTGAAATTCGTCCTACTCAACAAAGAGGTTGGGAGGTCTCTTACCTTCTGCTGGTGAAAAATGAGACCTTATGAGTCAATTCCTGCTACAGAGATGGGACAAGGGCTGAAGGGGACGAGGATATGGAAGAGGTGAGGAGTAGGAGGTAGCCTGGGCATTACGGAGGTGATCAAATACCCCTGAAGAAGGGTGACAGTCCCCTGGCAGGAGGATCTCGGGCAGGTTCCACCAGAAGAATAGCAGGGCAGAGCAACTCACCTGTGTGCAGGGCAGGATGATGATGTGATGATGGGATCACAGCTTCGTAGCATAAAGCTGGCAGTGGAATGCTGTGAGCCATCTCTTGCTACCTGGAAGCAGAAGAACCTTCTTTCCCCCAGGAAAAGAAGGTGTCCCTTTAGAGCCAGGTGAGCCTGATCCTCCAGCTCGCTCCAAAGACCCTGCAGTCAGTAGGATTAGGTTGGAAAACCCGGCCTGTGTTACCGCAGTGTGACATTAGATGTCACCCACGCACTGCATTCACTGCCTGCCCTCCTCTCCTGATCCCCACGTGGGAAAGTAGGGAAGTCCTGCAGAGCCCATTCCCCCGCTTCTCCCAGGACTGCTGATTCAACCTGGGGGGGTGGATCTCAGGAGGTCACACCGGCCAGGCACTCGAGATGTTCTCAGTGCCAGGAGAAATGCCCGCAGCCTGGGATCTGATAGGTGGGATAGGAGAACGGCATCCACCGCCTTGCAAGACAGGGGTGGGTTTTTGGCTGTAGCCCAGCAGAGCCAGGACTCATGAGCGGGTCCAAGATGCAGATGTTTAACTCTGAGCACAGTCCCTGACCCGTCCCAGCCAGCACTGCTCATGCCTGGGCACACTTTTGAGGGGGCTGAGATGTTTAGAGACAAGCCCCCCCTGGGATGCACCCCTTAGTTTAGCAAGTACAGTTGTGTGGAATTTAAATGTTCTGTGCCACACACGCGTCCATGGCCAGGGAACGGGTCCTCAGAGGAGACTGCAGCCAGAGATGCCACAGAGGTGCCCAGATCAGCCCCACTTTGTAAGGCAGCCAGGGTGCTCTGCACCCCCAGCCCTGTTCCCCTGGCTGAAGGTCTCCTTCACACGACCTCTCCTCCAAGGACTGCTTTGCGCTCCCATTCCCTCGCTAAAGGAGGGGAACCAAAACCCTTGGAGTGTGGCCACAGGGCTGGAAAAGCTGGGATGGAGCCAACCGAGCAGCCCCACGCTGGGAACCACCCCTGGTACCACTTGGGTGCTGTCCCAGCCCTACACCAAGTGGGGCAGGATCTCCCTGAGGGCTGGCAGGGGCTGGCAGGAGGAATCCCATCCTCCCCCAGCTCCAGGGGTAGGAGAAAGGCCGACCTCATTAAAGCCATGGAAATCCCCTTCCACATTCCCGGCTGCGGTGTTTCCTCTCTTGCAAGGGCGTGAGGAGGGGGGAGGCACTTTGGGGAACATGTTTACAGAACTCCTGCCAAACCACAGGAAGTCCCAGCTCCTGGGGATGAAGAATGAGAGGAGGAGGAGGCAGATGAGGCCAAGGCTCTGTCAACTCCTCTCCAGTGCCACTGGCAAACAAAAGCCAGAGCACAGCAGCGCTTTGTTATGCTGGGCCATGTGGGATGCAGGAGGGGCTGGAGTCTTCTCGCTTTGCTCTTTTGCCTCAGAGCAGCTCAGCAAGTGAAGTCCACCAGCAAAGGGAGAGAAAAGCACCTGGGAAGCAATCTGCTTTCTGCACACCTCTAGTGTTAAGTACACCATAGTGAACACCAGAGTTTCTGGCTGTGGCAGCTGAGAACAGACTCTTACAATTGTGATCCAAGAGCTCACCATGCAGAAAGCTGACACTCAGTTGTCTTAAGGTGATTTGTTCTGATTTCTAAACACCATTCATCTGTTGTGTTCTTATTTACACATCTGAGGCATGTCATCTTGTGCAGTTCTGCTGGGTGTCTGAAGGGCTGGTAGCCAAGTAGCCTGAGCAGCCCAAGGAGTCTAGTGGAAAGCATCCCTGCCCATGGCAGAGGGGTTTGAACTAGATGATCTTTAAGGTCCCTTCCAACCCAAACCATTCTATGGTTCTATGATTTTATGAATCTGCTGCCATTGCCACCACTCTCAGCCCTGAGATGCCACTTCTTCAGTGAGGTTATCACAGCTTTGGGCAACAGCTAGAAGATGCTCCTCCCAGATGAGAAGGTGGTGGACACCCCTCCAACATATGGCAAAGAGCTCTTTGGGCACCATGGGACTGTCCCCTGCTGACACCACCCAAGCAGGATTTGTGCAGCAGGTCCATGGCGCAGTATTTCACATTCTCCTTCATTTCATTAAGGCCAACAGCCTTAAGCAGTCAAGATTATTTCTATATCTCACAAGATCTCACGTTTGCAGTGTCTTTGATTGCACCTTTGGTGAAGACCTTGCACTCACAATGACTTAATGGCTTTAAGCTGAAGGAGGGTACATTTAGTTTAGATATTAGGAAGAAATTCCTTCCTGTGAGGGTGGTGGGGCCCTGGAACAGGTTGCCCAGAGAAGCTGTGGATGCCCCACCCCTGGAGGTTCTCAAGGCCAGGTTGGATGGGGTTCTGAGCAACCTGGCTTAGTGAAAAGTGGCCCTGCCCACGGCAGGAGGAAGAACAAGATGATCTTTCATGTTCCTTCCAAGCCAAACCATTCTGTGAATCTATGATAAGTATCTGGAGAGAAGCACAGCTCACCATTCACCACAGTGCTCAGTACATCTGCTCCCTGTCCTCACCATTTCACTTGTTCCATGAGGACAGACACTCCACACCCTGATTTATCTGTCAACATTTGCAGGCAGAAAAACAACCTACCTACCAAAACATTGCCTCATATTGCTCAAGCCACCTAGAACCACAAATTGATTCATAACAGATTGAATTTAAGACCTAAAGAAGAACACAAGTTCATTTACTGGACATACTATTTCAAAAGGAATAATATAGCTCTGGTTTAATAGCCACTAAAGAGACAGATGCAATAAAAGAAAAGACCAATGTTTCCAAGAGGTTTCAGCTGACAGTGAGTATCATATTGAACAGAGGGAGGAACAGAAGTTATTTTAGTCTATATAATTAGTACTTCCCTCCACCCCTTTTTGGTAGCCACTTTATCAAACCACAGATGCCCAGACTGAGTTAAGAGTAGCTGGAATACCTTGCAGACAAAATACCTTGCAGTGTTCATTATCATTAATTAAGTGTATGTTATTTCATTTCACAGAAGAATGTCCTTTTCTATTAACTGAACTATATTTAAACTCAGGTGAATTCACCATGCATTTTTAATAGAAATTCAACAGACATTATTGACATTTCTTTTTGGTTTACGGCAGCCTTTTACGTCATGAAAACCACTGTGACCACCCAGGAGACTGTGCTCTCTTCTTCAGCTAAAAACCCCAGGTCTTGAAACCTTTCCTCTAAAGTCAGATTTCTGAGATCTTTCTATCACCCTGTCCTTGACCTACATCCAGAAACACATTGCCCCACTTCTGAGCAGTAAACTCTGAGCTTCAGGGTAGGTGATACACTGGGTTACAACTCCCAATATGCTCTTTGGTCTCTCCAGAGGATGGTGGATTTCCTGATTCACATTTTCTAGTAACCCATTGCACAAAGCAGTTGTTCCCCATTCTGTATTTGTGCAGCTGGATGTTCCGGTCTTATTCCACTCCATGTTCCTCCCAGCTAAATCTCATCCCATTTTGGAAGGCTGTTCCTCCACCAAGCTGAGGTCAGCCTTCACCCCAGTGTCATCCTTCTGTGCCTTTCTCAGTCCTTCCTGACTCTGCATGCCCTGCAGATCAAATAATCCTCCTCTGTATTCATCCATCCATCCATCCATCCATCCATCCATCCATCCATCCATCCATCCATCCATCCATCCATCCATCCATCCATCCATCCATCCATCTATCCATCCATCCATCCATCCTGTAGACCCCCGCTCACCATCACCCTCCCATCTCAGAAGTCCCATTAACAAGTATCTGAATCATGTGCTCTGTCTGTTTTGGGAGAAGATGACTGATGAAAGCCTTGCTGGAGCCAAGGCACATGGCAGCTACTGCATCTCCTCCTTCCAGAACAGCTCCTGCAAAGAGAATTTGATTGACCTAGAAGTTTCTTCTTGACCAGTCCCTAATGACTGATACTCATTGATACCTTGATACCTGTCATGTGTTTGTAAAAGGGTCATTTAATGTCTTTTGCTTGTTTTTTGTCAGACTGTGTGTTTCCTACCCAGTTGACTCTTCCATTTTACTATACAGACCCTGAATATCCAATTTTATTGGGACTCTGCCTCATCATCCCTCATCCCCAGCATCAAACAGCCCTGTTCAGATCTCTAAGGGGAATATCCTCTCTAAAACATCTCTGCTAAACATTCCCACTGCCTTGAGTGAGAGCTGGGGTGTAATTTCTAACTCTAGTCCATCAGAGCCTAAAATAACACTTTAAGCATACAGTTAACCCACCAGCAGCTTCACTACAGGTCTGCAGATCTTTGGCTCTGGCTCATAACATCGTCGAGACTAAAAGTCTCCATCCGTGGGTTAAAAAAAAGTCTGTGATGCTTATCTGATCCAAGGAACACCTGTGAAATGGATTCACACAGGACTGAGGTCTTCCAAGTCTCAGAAGGAAAACACATGAGCCAAATCCTGCTCTCATGCTCAGGACTGCAGGTCAGTAATGGAGCTGTAATGGATCGTGACAGCTGACAGTAAAGCATCCTCCTGGTTTGTTCCTCTCAAACATTCTCTTGGAAATATCTCCTTCCCAACTATTAAGGGTAAGGAACAAGGCTTAACCATAGTGGACTACAATGGACACTGCTCTCCCAGGATCACTGAGTCCCAGTGGTTGATACCTGACCAACCCAGAGCTGTGGTGTACAAAATGCAATGCTTGAGGTGGTTAATGGAAGTTGGATGAGGACTGCCAGAAAACTCCTTCCTAACCCAAAGAAACTTCCATCATTCCTTGCAAGGTCATCTGCCAAGAGGGAAAGAGCAGTGGGAATAAGTTAAGGTGTTCTAACCATATTTGACATGAGTAGTGTGCACCTTGTTGGGAAAACGAGAACCCAGAAGTTCTTCAGTGCTTCCCAGCCAAGCCCATACCCCTGTCCTGGGAGGGCAAACATTCCCACGAAGGCTGGGCTGAGGAGCAAGGACAAAATCCAAATGCCGTGAAGAATTGTCTCCCTCCCCAGCAGCAACCCACAGGGATTGTGTGAGGAAGCTGCTTTGTGCCTGGTGATGAGACTGAGATTTGTGCTGAGGTGGCCTCAGGGGACTTTCAAACACACCTGACTGAAGTATCTACATTAAAGGCACCCTCTGGGGTCCTTATACAACCAAAGAAATAGCAGTGCTTCCTTCCTGGGGCTTCTTTATGAATCTTCAAGATACTAAGTGTGAATCCCGACTTTCCTGTTAGTGGGGGGAGTTTTCTTTACCGTTTTGGAGTGAGTTGCTCATGGTTACAACAGGAGGGAATCAGAGCTTGCTTTTCTCTCACTGCTCATCTGAGACCTGTTTCAGACTGCTCATCTCTCCTACATGAGACAAAATTCATCCCAAAGCCATTCCCTCCCTCCCTCCCAGAAAATGGAAGTGGTGCAATGCAAACAACAGGACAAATAAGCCAGTGAACACCAGCCCTCTGTCAGTCAGTCAGCTCCCCCTCTGAAACGAAAAGCAAAGCAAGTCCCAGAGGTCTCTCCCACTCCAAGCATGGCTTTGCAATTATAAATTATCCCAAGATTATCTCTGTCCCCAGCGCTGCTGAATTCACCTCCGCTGGGTTTGCCAGGGGATTAATTGCTGCTGCATTGGCTGCACTGCAGAACAAAAAGCTGGGGATGCAGCAAACTCCCAGTTACCACCACCATTCAGCAAAGAGTGATAAAGCCAAATACATGAGGAAACACTTTTTTGTTTGGCGTATTAACCAGCACAGACCACTGCTGGGAAGGGAATCAGGGCGAATAAGACCAGGTATCCAAAGGGTGTGAGCAAGAATGGGAATTAGGGTGGCACTGGGTGAGACAACAATGCCCAGAGCTGACCCTCCTGGCATCAGCAGGTACCATCTGAGGACAAACAGGTGCTTCTTGCTCTTCCCACATCCTAGCATGATGTTTGGCAGTGCCTGGGTGCATCATTCACCTTACTCCCTGATATCCTCTGCTCCCATGCAGTCAGGAGACTCCCTTGGTGCCAAATTCTAGGGCTCTAAATTCAAAAGAGCTGCTCCAGGACAGCCCTCCCATCCCACAGCTTTGCCTGATGGATCACACATCTCACATGGGGAAACGTTGAGATATCTGAGGAGAGCAGATACCCAGATGTCTGATGCCGTTGCAGAGCACTGGACTTGTTTTCCAACTCAGAGTCTCTGATTATCTCATGGATATGCTGCCTGAGTGTGAAGAAATGAAGAGGTTCATCTCTGCCAGAAAAATCTCCAGCTTGCAGAAGTCATCCACAGCCTCACCATCCTCATCCAGGGTGGGAACAAGCAGCAAATATACTGGAACTGGGCTGGATCAGAGCAAAGCTGAGATCCATGGGATTGCAGGAAGGCCCTGGACACCATCATTGTGGTCACTTTGGTGCTGTGGGACTTCCAGGCACATGGAAATATGGTGAGAGCTCTGGACTCAAAGGCTCAGATGAAACACCAGGAGCTCCACGGCCCTGAGTGGGACCGGGCTGGAAATCTGTCAAGCTTTCTCATGAGATTTCCTCTCTCACTCCTGGTTCTGTTTGGACTGGAAACACCATGAGAATAACTTTCCTCCTTGCATTTCAGCAGTTTTGCTTCCGGGCCTGGGCTAAACAAGGAAGTGCAGAGGCGTGGGAACCAAGGGGAGACACAAACACACGGGAGCTGGGGCTGAACAGCTCCAAATCTCTACGTGCACCTCGCTGCCTCCATCACGGGGATGCTCCTGCCAGCTGAACTCCTTGGAATGAGCTGACACTTTCGGGTGGAGGTGGTTACTCCAGCCACCTCTGAGGGCCAGATCCTTCTCTCCCTTAGGCAGCAAAGCAATCCCAGTAATAACCATTGAAGTCTTACTGCTGTGAGACAAGAACATTTGGACCAGGATCTTGATGCCTTTAAAAGGCACATCACCCAGTCCACAGCAGACCACTTGGACATAGAGCCCAAACCTCCAAATCTTGGTCCTTTTGCTGCCTGCCATGAGCTGTGGTAGAAGGGTGTAACTTCTTGATGCACTCAGCATCGCACACCTTGAGAACAGAGTCCATTTCCGGTGTGGAGTGCCACAAACTCTCAGTACTTCATGCAAGGTTGAGCCATTCCTCCAGGATCCAAACTTCTTCACTGCTCCGTGCCTTCAGCACCCACTGAGAAAACAAGGTGTGCCCATAGCAGTAGGTATGGCATGTAGGGATGAATAATGCTCCTCTTTCTTCATGTATCTTTCAGGATAAAATTCCAGCATCACCACAGGCTAATGCACCACCCAACATGTGTTTAGACATTCAGTATCTCAAAGCTATAAAGAATGAGGAAATGAGAAGTTTTTCCCATCCCAACCAGCTTGCAATTTAAGGCGTTGCTCTTTCCCATAAGTCTTCACCACACTGGCGTGGAAATCTCTTTGGGATGATGTGGATCTATTCAGCAGTTCAAAGGTTAATTGGAGCTGCACCAGCATTATGAACAGAAAGGAAGGGACAATTTCTAACAACAAGGTCACAAAGCTACTGAGCACTTCCCTCTGGAGCATTCATCATTATTTAATTATCCCTGTACTAATAGCTAGTGTGAATTAAAGTATTCAGGGTCTCTTAGGCTTTGTGGAAGAAGCAAGCTTTCTGGCTTTTTTAGGACCTCAAAATAGGAGATGGTGTAGCATCCTCCTAGCCCAGCTGGCCCTGTCTCTGAGCATTTGAGGTAAACAACTGCACTTACTTGGCTATATGACTTCTAGGCAGCACCTGGCCCAGACCACGGCAAAGAAGTTCAGGTGCACCTCAGGGACCTGGCATTAGCCAGGAGAAGTGATGAGAGTGATGAGAGAGGCCATTTAAATGGCTTTAAACTGAAAGAGAGGTCATTTAGATGAGATATTAGGAAGGAATTCTTCCCTGTGAGGGTGATGAGCCACTAAAACAGATTATCCAGAGCAGTTGTGGGTGCCCTGTCCCTGGAATTGTTCAAGGCCAGGTTGGATGGGTCTTGGATCAACCTGGTCTAGTGGAAGGTTCCTTGCCCGTGGCAGGGGTTTGAACGAGATGATCTTTAAAGGTCCCTTCCAACCCAGACCATTCTATGGTTCTGTGATTTCCAATTCCATCTGAAAACCTGGCTGCATCTGCATCCTGCTGAGTCTCCATCCTACCAGAGGCTCCTCACTGACCACGTTACATCCAAATTTGAGCCCATTAATACCTGTTGCAA
Organism: Formicarius rufipectus; assembly: GCA_013399695.1. Lineage (NCBI taxonomy): Eukaryota > Metazoa > Chordata > Aves > Passeriformes > Formicariidae > Formicarius > Formicarius rufipectus. Next base: position 120,522 of record VXAU01000284.1, read on the forward strand.
TGCCAAATTCCCCTCCCAAACAGTGCCACTTTCTACCATCACCTAGCCAGGTTCTGCTGTCCTCTTCTCTACCCTGAGCACCACTGTGTGCCTTCTCTGTACCACCAACATTGACTGCACAGCTGGAACTGTGTCCCCAGAGGCACAGCTTCTCCATGTCCTTATCTCAGAGAGAAACACAGTCCTGTGCCACGTCCTACTCTCCCCTGTCAGAAAAAGCAAGAGAGGTAGAAGTGCACCCAAGAGACACCCTGTGACTCTGATCCCTGCCAGATCTCTCCAATTTGCCCTGCCCAAGGCACTTTTCTCAGTCACAGTCTGGCACATCTATTTCAAACGTGATTGCCACATATCATGGGGAATGAGAAACAGATTCCCACTGGGGATGCAGGGCCCTGGAGCACTGTGGCGTCAATGACATGCCCCTGAGGTTCAGAGAAGGAGGACACAACTGCTTGTTAATCCTTCTTCCCAGCTGGTGATTTCTAGGGATAACCTAGCCAGGGAATTCTAGGGAAAACTTCAAAAGAACTTCTAGTAATGCACTGTGAGAATAAAATCCCCAGCACTGCAGCTCAAAGGGAGGCAACGCTGCTCATTACACAATAAACCATGTGAACCACTGGACACAGATCCAAGGATCAGGAAACAAGCAGGAAAGTGTCTAAAAAAACCACCCCTCTTGTTGTTTGGCATTAGGAAACTAAATATGACCCCCTGCATTGGGGTGGATTACATGGTGGCTCCAAGTCCACCTTTCAGTCCCACATTTCATGATTTCAGCATTTTCTCATGTTTTCTTGTGCTTTTAATTTTTTGAAATTACTCACGTTCATATGTTCATGCCCACCACATTCCCCTCCTTGCCCTTATCCCAGGCCCTCTTCCCCAGCTTCCCAGGCCACCAGGAGCCCTCAGCCTGTTCTTGACCTCTCAGCATTGCAGTCTGGAGCTGTTTAGACTTTGCCTGTGACTTAACCCATTAGCACTTTTATTAATTCAAAGTCTTAGAGGAGAAGCATCCTGGAAGCACGAGGTAAGGCCATGTGGTTGCACCCCCAGAAGACAAGCACATGATGTGTGGCCAGCTAGATGCTGCCTGGCAAAGTCCTGCCACTGAGGGCTGAGAAATGAATCAACAGGACAGTGCTGCAACTTTACATGGGCAAAAAAAAGAAAGTCAGAGGTGAAAGTAAGTCACAAAATCAGAGCTGCTTTACTCAGCATAGTCAGTTTGTTATTTCAGTGCAATCAGCCACCTGAGTCACAGGAGTGGAATTCATTTCACTCAAATTTAGACCTCTAAAACGTAGAATCTTATGTCTGGCCACGCAGCTTCAGCTTCTTTTGCAGTCTGTGATTCATTTGACCTCTCTCAGACACTATTGTAGATTGAATCACTCTTCCTATTCCTCTGCATCGGTGACAACGGGAGCTGCCGGTGACTGGTTCATCTGAAGCCAGACAACTCAGTCCTACATGCCAAAATAAGAGCAAAGGAATCCCACTCTGAGTATTGTCATTTCTCCCTAATTGAAGGGCTTAAAACTTTCAAAGCAGAAGGACAATGACAGCTGAATTTGTGGTGGGGCTTTTCATGCCAACATTCAGAGACTGTTTCTCGTCTCCCAGCTTGCTCAGCTTAATTCATGGGAATGTCTCGAAACAGGAACCCCTGGAGCACAGCAAAAAATGAGCCAGGCTCTGGCATTTGTGTGAGCAACCAGTTCTTAATTCTTTGGCTAACACTGGCATTGTGCAGCACCTGTGTGCACCCAGGGGTCTGTGGAGGTTTCTTTGCCATAGGGACCCATGTACAAACCCCCCCATGGGAGGTGGGTCTAGTGTTTCTGCAGTGTTTTGAGCGCAAGAACACAATGCCAAAGTGCAACTCTTTTCAGAGTGTTTGAGGAATTTACCGTGAAACCACCCTTAAATGCAAGCTGGATCAGGAAGGATCAGAGAGCCGGGAAAAGTGGGCTAATGCTGGTCAAGGAGGGATGTATCACAGGCATGGAGCAAACCTTCTCACGTTCTGGAAAGGGTAAGAGCATGCTGGAAGCAGGACTGATGGGAAAACCACAGGAATGGGGTCTTCTGCACAGAAAGGACACAACTATCCTTGGAGGAGGCTGCAAAGAGGCTCTCTGAGCCATGAAAATGGAGATAAAATTATTAATAAGGCTCTGGAGTCTGGTTACCTGAGGATATGGGAGTTCTCCCTTCACTAGGGGATAGGTCAAATAAAACCAGAAATCAGGGGTTTATCATTCCAGGGCCCCACCCCCAGAATTATTGCTAGCAGAGGGCTCTGAGGCAGAGCAGAGCCAGGAGGGAAGGAAATGTCTTGGGCTGTGCCCATGGGTTGCACTCAGACCCTCACGGGGCTACAGCAGGGCCAGGAGGAGAGCGCTGGGGAAGGAAGTCCTACAGCAAGGTCGGACAGCAGCTGTCTCCAGGAATGAATCCAGAAGCAGCATCCTCCTGGGATGGGCCAGGAGGATCTTGCGTTGACTGAGTGCCCTTCCTGAGTTTCGGAGGAAATTAATCTCCCACCACGGGCTTCAGTTTATTTTTACATTGCAAGTTAGTCCAAAGGGAAAAAAAAAAAAAAATCATAAAAAAAAAAAATCTATTCCCTAAAAGGAATCACAAATTTCACAGCGACCTAAGGAGATTAGTCAAATCCCTGTGACCGTCAGCAGTTTCGCTTAGGTCAAAGCCTGGCATAACTCAGTCTCTGTGAGAAGAGAGGAGTGGTGTGGACTGCCCAGCTCTGCAGGCAGGCCAGCCTTGCCAAGAGGGCCCTTCTGCAATATGTGGAGGAAAAATATCCCTCTGCAGACCCACAGCAGAGAGGGAAACAGTCAGAATGACACAGAGTGCGGACAGCGAAAGGGAGCGTTATCTCTTGCAGATACCACAGGGAGACCTTCCAAGCTGGGAAGCAGAAGGAGGACCAATTTCCCAGGCTAGGAGACATCAAAGGCTGTGTGAAACCTTCCGAAAATGCTCACCCTGAATTTCTCATGGATGGGTGGGCATATGGGATAACTCTCCATAGGGTCAGGGAGATGTAGGAAGTAGAGCAGTCGGGTGCTGATTTGTCTCTTGCTCTGGAGGAGAAAATGAAGAGAATTTATCACAAAGCCTAAAAACAAATACACCACCCATAGGTTTGGTTTGTGTAAAAGTTGGCCTGGGTTAGGTAACCTAGGGCTTTTTTTGGATGAAATGATTTCCATACCCTGGCAAACATGTCTGTGTTAATGGGCTCACAGAAACATCAGCCTTTCAAGCTGTGCAGCAGATTTCATCCAGAGGATCAGCAATGTGGTGCTGCTGCCGTGGTACTGCTGCTGCAATGCACTCAGTGAGCAGAGAGGTGTTGGAGAAGGAAACTGAGGACAAGTTTTTGGATTTGGAAGTGTTCTAGGCCAGGCTGGATGGGGCTTTGAGCAACCTAATCTAGTGGAAGGTGTCCCTGCTCCTGAGACAGAGGTTGTAATAAGATGATCCTTAAAGTCATCCAGCTCAAACCATTCTAGGATTCTATGATTAAGGAGAAATAGGGCTTTAAGTTCATCCTCCAGAGCTTTAAAAAGATCTGCTTCCTTCTCAGGGAGAGGAAGGAGACCCTGATAGAAACCAAACATTAAGTGTCCTGCTCTGTCATGTGAATACACAGTATTGCTTTACGTAGCAATATGAAGTCAAAGAGAATGGGGAAGTCCAGTGTCTTCCCTCCACTGGAGAGAGGTAGAACACTTCCGCAACTGTTTCTTTTTCCCTGATGAAGTTGTTGGTGCAGTTTCTAGAAGAAATTAAAAGTCTTGCAGTCCTTAGCTCTCCTCAAAGGGGAAATTTTTTTTGTTTCTCTCTTTGTGGCTTCTCTGTTGTTTGAACTCTTCCAGTGGTACCAGCCCTGAAGCTTTCAAACTTACGAGTCAGGAACTGGGAAATCCTTACACTGATTTAGAAACTAAAAGATTAAAAATGAAACAGCAAAAGACACCCCAACCACAAGAACTTTTGATTTGCTTCTGGTCTTTGAGATTTTAAGGTCAGGAGTGGGACAGTCCCATTGCAGTGTTTTCAAGTATCATCACACCTGCTCTGTTTCTTTTCTGGTATTGAGTGCTCTTCAGGGCAGAAAACATATTCTAAATGTGCAGCATTTAGCACAAGGTGGTCTTCAGGCAAGATGCATATTTTGGGCACAGAAAAACTTAATGTAAATAGTTACAATCATCCATTTTACCTATAAAATACATAATCTCAGTAAAAACACTTGAGGAGAAATCAAGATAGCAGATGAGATAAGGGAAGGCAGACAGCACTGTTGTCCATCACAGCTATCAGCATTCTGTCTTTGGTATTTGCTCCTGACCCACTGAGAGCTTTCCTGTTAGGGAAAAGGGAAAATAAAGAACACAGAATTATAGATTCATAGAATGGCTTGGATTGAAAGGGACTTTTAAAGATAATCTCATTCCAAAGCCCTGCCATGGGCAGAACATCTGCCACTAGACCCAGTTGCTCAAAGCCACATCCATACCAGCCCTGAACACTTCCAGGGATGGGGCAACCTGTTCCAGGGTCTCACCACCCTCCCAGTAAGCAATTTCTTCCCAATACTAATGTAATTCTGCCCTCTGATGGTTTAAAGCAATTGCCCCTTGTCCTGTCACTAGGTACTCTAGGAAAAAAAAATCCCTCATTGTCTTTCTTTCAGGCCTCTTTTGGGTACCAAAAGGCTTCAACAACATAACTAACACCAGAGCCTTTTCTTCTCCTGGCTGAAGAGTCCCAATCGCCTCAGCCTTTCCCATGTTGCTGATGCACACAGAAAAGGACATTCAGATCCAATTTTTCATAGCTGACATGGTGTGAGCTCCTGAAAGCCCTCTCTGGATCAGGTTCTCACTTTGATTAGCACTATACCAACAACCAGGAAGATACTCCCACTCCCAGACAGTTTACAGCATACACACATCTGAGGCAGGACACAAACATGGAAACATGGCCCTGGTGGAAAAAGCAGATCCAGCATCAATTGACCCCAAGTTCCACAGCACAATAGTATGGAAGGGTTGGAAATGGAGCCGGAGCTTTCCAGCCACGTGGCTGACTCAAGCTGTGCCCAGCTCTTACTCCCTGGGCCAACACAACTTCCAACCACCAAAACCAGTCAGACTTACCCCAGTCAGCCCTCAGCCATCTCTGCTCTTGGCCTCTGCTGGGTCAGGTTACCCTGAGCTGGGATTTGCAGCCCTGCACATACAATCCACACAGACCACACAAGCCCTGATCTGTTTGATCAATTGATCTTTAGTTATTCCCAGGAATCCTGCCAGGTTGCCTTGCAAACCAAGTGGCTTTGCCACTTATTTCTGTTGCAGATGATCTCTTCCAGACTAGAGTGTCCCTGATCCTATGACTGAAGCTTATTTTGGTCTTTCCTTATGGAATGGGAGCTTGGAGAAAGAAATGAAGAAGCCTGAACAGTTTCTGCCTGCTGCAAGGACCCTACTTGGTAGACAGAAATGCAAGAGTTACTTCAAGAAGCAAGTCTGCAAAATATTTGACCAAGATGTAGGAGCAGGATCAACACCACAACAGTGCCTACTTCTCAGATGTACCTATGTCAAGACCAAATTGTGTTCTGAATGTACAGAATCATTAAATCATAGGACAGTTTGGATTGGAAGGGACCTTAAAAATCATCTAGTTCCAACCCCCTGCCATGGACAGGGACACTTACCACTAGAACAGGTTGCTCAAGGTCTCATCTAATCTGGCCTTGAATGCTTCCAGGGATGAGGCATCCACATAATAATAATAATAATAATAATATAATTTATATGAAGAAGAAGAAGAAAGAAGAAAGAAGAAAGAAGAAGAAGAAGAAGAAGAAGAAGAAGAAGAAGAAGAAGAAGAAGAAGAAGAAGAAGAAGAAAGAAGAAAGAAGAAGAAAGAAGAAGAAGAAGAAGAAGAAGAAGAAAGAAGAAAGAAGAAGAAAGAAGAAGAAGAAAGAAGAAGAAGAAGAAGAAGAAGAAGAAGAAACTATTCCTCCAATGTCAACATGAAAAAATGTCCTCTGCTACTTCTCTAACATCAGGATGACTAAAAATTAGGGTTTGCCATAGGTGGGTTCAGGTTGGACAGAGGTAATGTGGCCCTTTGCTCCTGATGATTTCACCAATGTGACATTTGTTCTCATGCTCTTCCCCAGCTTCTACCTCCCCCAAAAACAAAACACCTGGAAATGCAGTTTCCTTAACTGGAAACACACATTTCATAGTAACATTTTCCAGACCACTTTGCAAGAGGCAAAGTGGGATGACTTTCTTCAGCACAACTTTAGTAGACACCCACTGCTCTTACCTGGCCCTTCCGTGTCTGGATCCTGATAGATTAATTCAGCAGTCACCAGCTCCTCTTAGCTTCGCCTTTTTGTGGTATTTGTTTCTTTGCTCTTCTTAAATAAACTATTGGCAGTTCCTATGGTAACACACCTCATTCTTTCTCACTCCTCCCTAAAAGTCTATTCCCATTTAACACGCTTTTTAAAAGGCTCTATTTATACTTTCTTTTGTTATGCTGCCCCTGCTCCCTTGCAGTCAGACAAGGGCAGGCACGGAGCAGTGCATGCACTACCCTGTGTTACTAATAATGGCCATCCATAAACACGAGAGCCAGCCGTGGGGATCAAAGCTGTGACCTTCATCAGGAGATGCTCTGCTCCTTGGAGCAAGAAAAAGGAAACCTGAGGCACAGCTCGGGAGGGAAGCACTGTTAGCAGGGGCCATCTCCACCTTCCCACTCTCTGGAAACGTGCTGAGGGGCTGCAAGCCCCCAAGACCAGCCAGCATGTGAAAAACAGCCTTGCTGTCTCTGCAGGCAGTTTCCACCTCCCCCTCTTTCTCAGTGTCAGACATTCATCTGCATTACTGGTAATTGGATAAAGAGAAAAATGTGAGCTGTGCTTCTTTCTGCTTCCTATTCTGTGAATAGAAAAGCTCCCCTGCTCTCTGTGCTTTTTCATTTTAAATCTCAGGGCCATTGGCAAGTGTCAAGGTTTATTTCCTTAAGGTCCATTATATCATTTGAAGACAGACTATAATTTATCTTAACCCTTAGCTGAAGCAGTAGGTGAATTTTTACAATGGCAACTTATTGTTTTTCAGTCATTTGTGTTAATGAAAAACAAAGGGTCTGAAACAGCACACACACGATTTGGTTCCTTTCTCCATTAAGAGGTTTCACTTGTACCGTCAGGCTGGTGCCAGAAACCACACATTTTTTGGTCACCTTCAGGGTGTTGCAGGAAACATATTGTCAACAGATCTCAGTTTTTCAGTAGGAAAAGCAAGTAGAAGAATGACTACCCAGCCCTCCCCGTCTTCCCTCCACATAAAGCTTTCAGGGCTTCTTTATTGATGAAGAATGACCCAAAGAGTTGTAAATCCATTTTTCTTTTCCTGCTTGTGATCTCTCCAGCATGAGAAGCTGTGATGCCATCAAAGTGCCACTCCAGAAAGGGTTAAGGTATCTCAAACTACAGTCTCACAGCTCGCAAAAGTGTCCTGTCCCCAGGGTAGGATCAGTGTATGAGAATTTGCTCAGATCATTTAATGTTTGTAACTTGATTTCCTGCCGGAAAGCTTCTGTGGGCGGAGTTTCTGCTGAACCAGACAGAACTGGAGCTATTTCCTTCTCCAGATTGCTTGTGCATGTCCAGTCAAGCTCTACTGAATTAATAGCAAATGGCTTGTTTCCCCCCACACACCCCTTCCCATTCACTTCTTGCAATGGAAATGCGGGAAGTATGTGATAATCTTGCTGCCAGGGCAAGTGCCTCAGGAGATGAGATGATCCCACAACCTTGGGCAAGTCCCGTTCTTTCTCTGAACCTCTGGTCCACTTGTTGTATTCTGGAGAAAGGATGTCCTAATGACCAGGCTCCTGCCCTGCTGATTTCCTACATGACCTTGGGAGAGTCACTTAACCTTTGCCTTCCTCCACTTTCCGTGAAATGGAGAGGAAACCAGTAAGAAGGCACGGTCACTCTGCTGCCACCACCAGTGTTAAACTGTGGCTCGTGAGGACTGAAAGTAAGATTCATTCCAGTTTAGCCTGAGGACCAGTCACTATTGTCATCTGGAATAGTGTAGACCTGTTGTGGATCACCAGAAGCATTTCTGCAAGGGAAAACCAGCCCTGTTACCCTCCATGCTCCCAGCTGCAAACTGATTCATTCATCCTCCACCTCAACCATTGCAGAAAATATGAGTTTCCTTCACATTTGTCACTGAATGCAACCAAACTTCCTTGGAAAGCCCAGATGATACTTCAGATGCTGTTTTTTACCAAAGTTCAAGGTTTCACCAAAGTTGTCTAAACTAAACCCCATCAGAGATGCTTTCATCTACACTGAGAACATCTATACAGGGGTGAATGCATGACCAACCTAGTGGGATCCCCTGGATCTCACAGGAGAACAAATCAGGGCCAGAGATCTACCCCATGTACAGCCTCAGCCTCAGGACTCTACTGGTTTGAATGGCATCAGGTCATGTTATTTGAGGTTCATCTGGTAATCCAGACACTTCATTACTGACGTTAAGATGAAGGTGGGTGATCTCCCTTCCCTCAGTCAATTTTCAGCAGCAACCATTCAAGAATCCTTTCCAGAGTAAATGGCAAAGTCACTCCAAAGAAAAGAAATTAAGCACTGTGGCTTCTTTTCTCAAAAGACCAAGGCAGGAAACTCCTGTGAGGCACAGAGAAAGTTCTGAGTGCTGTGTTCCTCACCCTTTTCCGACTGCTGTCTCCACACCAGCCTGTCAGCCCCAGTGCTCCTCTTTGCCTGGGGAAACACCCTCTCTCCCCACTCCCCGATAGTATCATGTCCTTAGGATGTGTCTACACTCCCAGACAGAGCTGGTTATGCAGAACAGTCCTTTCCTTAGGCCTGACTAAGTCTGGAGACCTGGGCGTGAGATAGCAAGTAGGCTCTGTTCCTTATCATACAAGGAAGATTATGCAAGAATGTCCTTTAATGAGGAAAACGAAGGTGCTTTGAATAGGTATGTGGGGTTGGCTGCTGGTAACTTCTGGCAGGGAGCAGGGCTCTTGCAGCATGTAGCAACCCAGGTTTCCAGTGCCAGATGAAGTGGGACAACCAGCTGCTCCACATCAATCTCCTCAAAACTGAATGATCAATTCACCTTCTTTCACGAAAAAAAAAAAAAAAAAGGCACAAACTTTGAGGACCACATCACTGAAAGAACCATCACGAGGACCTCAAACTCAAAATAGTTTTCTACTACTGTTACTTCACCTCCTTTCTGATTGCTGGCTTGCACGCGTGGGAAAGCAACGGGTATGGTTTCATTTTCTTAATTGCAATCATTGTGCAGACCACCTTCAGGCACGCCAGGGACCACCAGGAGTGCAGGGACCGCATGTGAAGAAGCCCTGCTCTAGGAGACCCATCCTGCCTTCCCTGATGTGGTTAAAATGCCATTCCACGTTGTGGTGCCTGCAAGGATTTAACCACTGTTCTCAGCCCAGAGGAGAGCCCTGGACTACACCGTGTGCCTGAGAAAGCAGGACTGAGCTTCAGCTGTGGAGGAGGCCAGCTGCAAGAAGCCAGGGTGTCTGCAGAAGTGGTAGAGTTCCCCTCATAACCTCCCCCATCTGTTTGACATGCAAATGAAGCTTCTCAGGCTCTGGACCCAGCTCTTTCTGTTCTGAAGCCTTCTCTGGCTATTAATACCTGGGCAATCTGTGAAGTAGGCAAACAAGGTTTTGATGAGTGTGGGAAAGAGAAAGGCGTTACCACCTATGAGTGAACTTCAGTTTCACTCGTGCTGAATTAGTCAGTGCCTTCAAGTGAATTCCAAGTGCTGGTCTAGCTATTAACTGACTCTTCTAATGGAGCTAAGTGCTCCATTTTGAGCCTCTCCTGGAGGAAAAGCTAAAATTAAAAATAATAATAACTAAAAAAAGAATCAGAACTATTGCATAGGTTTGGGATTGGGGGCTGTTTTGTGTGTTGGTTTTGGGGATTTTTGAGGTTTTTTAAGCTTTTTTATCTCTCCCAGAAAGAAAAAGCATCCACTAGTCAACACACTGCAGATTCTGGGACTTCTGTAAGGTGGAGAAATACAGGTTGCTTGTCACGCACACGAACGTGATGTTGGTTCCAGGAAACCTCATTCAGATGTTGCAGTCCCAGAGGAACAGGGTGTGATAAGTGCTTCACTAAGGAGCAGAAATACCTGCTGTAGGGGGGCGAGACACAGTCTCCAGTGGCTGAGAAACTCAGTGGAGGACTCGTTTAATCTGAGCAGTTAGTGGATGGGAAAGAGGCATCAGTGTGGAACATCAACACTGGCACGTCAAGAATTCATGTTTCACTTCCTACCTTGGAGGAGTGGTTCCTCTGCAACCTTCCCAACCCAGAATTATCACTTTTCTGCTTCTTCCTCCTCTAACACAGCATCCCTGAGAGGTGTTGCCTGCAGGTGGCTAAAGCTGAGTCATTTTTTCCGTCAGTTCACTGTTAATGGTTTAAAGAAAGCTGAGTCTGGCTGAAGTGGAAATGACAGAAAAGTCAGGGAAGGACCATGGAAAAAAAAAAAAAAGATTACAGAAATTCAGACAAAGCAGGTGTATGGATTGCATTTCCATCCTTTCTGCAGACATGGAAGCTGCGTGGGCTTCATCCAGGAAAGTGTCCCAGCTATAACACAAGCACTTTGACAAGCACACATGAAAACATAGCCAGGCTTTCCACTAACACTGAGGCAAATATAGCCTCTTGGGATTAGCATTTCTGCAGAGGTTACAATCCTTCCACATTGCTTTTCAGCGTATTAGACTGAAAAACACGCTCAAGGATGCTCACATGCACAGGAGATTGTAGATATTTGTGCTGAAAATCCATTCAAATTCAGAAATTGCAGCTAACATGAAGCCTACTTGATCCTCTTAAGGCAGTGACCTGATTGTAGAAACATTTCTCTCTGCTTGTTTCTCTAAAATACAGAGAAACATGGCAGGGCTTGACTGAGCTGGATTCAGGCTCTCCAGGAGACCTGAAGGTGTTCCTCAGTTGCATCGCCGATCAATTTTTAATGCCTCCATTCCCCCCTCCAATTTCCAATGGACAAAAGTTCCAACATTCAGGATATTCTCCGGTTCCGTGGTACCCACAGAGCAGCAGTAAAACTGGTGTGAGTTTACACCCCTGGCCAAGAAGGGACAGTCTCAGGCACAGCAACCCTTCAGCCTCAACCCATGCAAGAAGGATCAAGCTGGCTTTGATGGCACTTCTGAGGGCATGTGGTGGAGCCTCATGCTGGTGCCCCTTTTTCTCCTGCCAGACCTGTCAAACTGAGATTGTGCTCGAGCGCTGCAGTTTGCCATGTGACATTTCAGATGGGAAGGAAAGAACAGCCTTGCCAGCCGCTGCTCTCAGGTTCTCTGCTAAATAAAACCAGATTACTGGCATTTGCTGTGTCTGAAGGAAAGGCGGGTCTGTGATTGTTGCAAACAATAAAGGATACAGAAAAACAAACTCATTCCCTCGGAGCCAAACGCAGTTCCCCATCATGCCTGGGAATCCCCGTGGAAGGGAAAGGGGTCATGCTGTTTCAACAAGAAAAGATTCGGCCAGAAATACCCAACCAAGCAGAGCAGCAGTGAAGTTGTTTTCCTTTGGATTTTTTTGTTTGTTTGTTTGAGTTTTCAAATTTTTGGCTTTTAAAGAAAGCAGTCGCAGGCGAGCTTCTCATTGTGTCCCACCCTCACCAGCATTAGCAGGAAGACTTCTGCCCTCCAGAGCTTTCCCGAGGCTTTGCCAGACTGATTCGAGCACCACCAAAAGTCACACTGAGTATTTCATTAAAAGCAATGATGTGAAAAACAGATAATTTTCTCACTTTGAAAAAGTAGCAGGCACTCAGACAGCGGGACCTAAATGTCAACGGCAAGGGAAGTCACAGGTTTTTTTCTGTTCTCAGCCGATGTCTTTTCAAGGTGTGAATTTGCTCACGTCTAACCAAGGTTAAGGTTATGCTTTGTCTCTGCCTGGAGAGGGGAAGGGGAAGGAGAGAATGAAAATGCCTCTCACTCAGCTGTGGGTTCCAAACTTGCAGACACCAAATGTCCTGAAAATCCTTTGGATTCAATTAACAGATTCCAAAATTTTATCCAGCGATGCATTTTATGTATTTGCACACATACACTATACTTGTGTAAGATTCATCATATTAAGAAACTTCGGTAAAATTACCTTATTTGCTTCTTTTTTTTTTCTTTGTTTTCTTTTTTTTCCCCCCTCCTCTTTTTTCCTGTTGGAAACCATCATATGCCAAATCAGCCTTGCTCAAGGTCTGCTGGAGGACCTGCTGTAGGTCATCACAGGGCGTGTGACAGATCACAGCTGCTTCGTTTAATGAGGTAACTTGTATCAGAGGGAGTTTAGGTTGGATATGAGGGAAGGGTTCTTTACCTGGTCTCCAGAACAGGCTCTCCAGGGAAGTGGTCACCATATCAAGTGTCCAGTTTGGAGCAGGCATTGGAACAGAGTTGAAGAAGTGTTTGAACAATGCTCTTAAGTACATGGTGTGATTCTTTGGGGCTGTTCTGTGCAGGGCCAGGAGCTGGACATCCTTGACCCTTGTGGGTCCCTCCCAGCTCAGGGGTGTTCTGTGATTCTATGATTCCAGCTCATTCTTTAACCAAAGAGGAGCTATGCATATCTTTAACAATATTCTCAGAAACATAAAGCACTGTCAGACGGTTCTTGCTTAGAGTGCATGGATTCAGTGCCTTTCAGGGAAAAGGAAAAGATCCCTGAAATGCAAACACATCTGAGGATCTCCTGGTCTTCATCTCGACTTGTGTGCATCTCCTGAGGAATCACCTCATCCTCCTGTGTCTGTCACCCCCAAACCCCTACGATTCTTTTAACGTCTGTGAAGCCCTTGGCTGCCGCTGTGGTAATTTCTGCTAAGAAAGTCCACAATAAATCAGAAATCAATGGAAAAGGCGACCTGTGATGACATCAGGTGTTCTGTTCCTGATCCTTTGAATTTATGGTAGCTCTTTACAGCACAGATCTACACAGGGGTTTACAGACCCAAAGAACAACCTGAGGTGAGGCCCTTGGCTGTAAAGCAGCAGCTCCTGAATCACCCCAGACCCTGAGGCAGTGACCTTCTGGGTGACCCCGCTGTACCTCACAGCTACTCAGCACTGCTGACAAGGTGTTAAATATATCCTTTATGGTTCCAGGAATGGGCAACCTCCTCCCTGCATCCTGCCTGGCTGTTGGGGAGTTGGGGAATCACGGGCATCTGCCCAGGCTGTGCTACCTGGGGAAAGGAAGGGGTCAATGCTGCACTGAGCCCAGCCTTGTGCTGCTGCCCCTGCCTCCAGGCGTCCTCTTTGCCTTCCTCATAGTCCTCCTTGTTATCTTTATTTCTTCTTCTTCTTCTTCTTCTTCTTCTTCTTTTCTCTTCCTCCCACTCCTTCTTCCTTTTCTTCTTCCTCCTCCTCATATTCCTCCTCCTCTTCCTCCTTGCTACCTTTGTCATCTTTGTCTTCTTTCTTCCTCTTCTCCTTCCCCTTTCCCTTCAGTCTTCTTCCTTCCTAGTTCTCCTCTTCCTCTTTGTCATTGACACCTTATTTTTTCTTCTTCCTCCTCCTCTTCCTTCTTATCATCTTCATTTTCAGCTTCTTATATTCATGGAATCATAGAATATTTTGGGTTGAAAGGAGGCTGAAAGACCATCTGGTTCCAACCCCCCTGCCATGGGCAGGGACACCTTCCACTAGACGAGGTTGCTCAAATCCCCATCCAACCTGACCTTGAACACTTCTAGGGATGGGGAATCCACAGCTTCTCTGGGCAACCTGTGCCAGGGCCTCAGAACTCTCATAGAGAAGAATTTCATTCTAATATCTGATCTAAACCTGCCCTCCCTCAGCTTTAAGCCATCCCCCTTGTCCTATCACTCCATCCCTTGTCCAAAGTCCCTCTCCAGCTCTCTTGAAGCCCCTTCAGGCACTGGAAGATGCTCTAAGGTTTCCCTGGAGCCTTTTCTTCTCCAGGCTGAACAACCTTTCTTGTTCCATGTCTCCTTTTTTTTTCCCTTTCTCTTTTTTCCTTTTTTCTTTCTTTCTCTTTTCCTATTTCTCTTAATTTTTATTTTTCTTTTCAATTTCTTTTCCTTTTCCCCTTTTTATTTTCCTTTCCCATTTTATTTTTTTCCTTTTCCATTTCTTTTTTTTTCTTTTCCATTTCTTTTTCTTTTCCTTTTTTCCTTTTCTTTTCCTTTTTCTTTCTCTTTTTCTTTTTCTTTTTCCATTTATTTGCATTTTCCTTTTTCCTTTTTATTTTCTTTTCCTCTTTCTTTTTTTCTTTTCCTTTTTTCCTTTTCCATTTATTTTCCTTTTAACTTTTTCTTTTCCTTTTCTTTTCCTTTTCCTCTTCTTTTTTTTTTACTTTTCCTTTTCTTTTTCTTTTCCTTTTTTCCTTTCCATTTATTTTTATTTTCCTTTTATTTTTTAATTTTTTTCTTTTTAATTTTCTTTACCTTTTTATTTTTTCTTTTACCTTTTATTTTCTTTTTTTTTCTTTTCCTTTCTTTTTCTCTTCTCCTCTTCCTTTTTCTTTTACCTCTTTAATTTTTCCCTTTTCCTTTTAACTTTCTTTTTATTTCCATTTTNGGGTATGCGGGGGAAGGGCCAACGGAGGAAGGGGAAGCGCCTGGCGGTGGCGGCGGCGGCACATGGGTCCGCCCGCGCAACAATGCGGCCGGGAGGGGTCCGAGCGCTGCCGGCTGCAGGACCGGGAAGGCCGGGCGGTGATGACCCCGGTGCGATATCCCACGGCTCTGGTGGCGGGGCAACAGCGTGCTTGACACCCCCCACCCCTCTCCCCACACCTTTCATTTGTCCCTTCTGATTTGAGCCTAAATTAAGGGAGGGAAGGTTCGGTGCGGGGTGTGCCGCAGACCCCCAACCCCGCGGCGCATCCCGGCGGATCCCCCATCCCCGCTTCGTGGGTGGGATGCAGCGCGGGCACCGCCGGGACCGCTCCGCCCGTGCGGGGCCGGGCGAGGCTCTCGGTGTCACCGCGGGGCCCCCGGCGGGGAGTGCCGCTCTCCGTCCGGGATGCCCCGGGGATGTTCCCCCAACTCTCCGCGTCGGGGACGGGCTCTCCCGGGGGTATGTTCGGAACAGGCTGCCTGGAAGAGTGGTGGAATCAACCATGCCTGGAAAACGTATGGATGTGGCACTTGGGGACGTGGCTCGGTGGTGAACGTGGTGTGGTGGTGCTGGGTTGAGGGTTGGGCTTGGTGGTCTGGGAGGTCTTTTCCAGCCTCGATGGTTTGGGGATTGTGTGTTTGAGCTAATGAGCCTTTCGCTGGCTTGGCCGTGGCGTGGGGGCTTGGGAATGCCCCCCAGGAGTTCCCATTCCCGGAGCAGGCAGGTCACATAGGAGGACACCGCCTGCCTTTCTCTGCCGTAGGTAAAGTGGATTTTTGCATGCAATTGGGATTACTAATCCAAGCAATTAGCTGGAATGTGGCAAATTCGCGCCGCTGCCAGTTTCCAGTTAATTTCACTTACAGCTTGATCTTCCTGTGGAAAGGAGCTAAAACGTAAATGAGAGATGATCCAGCATCTGGAGCTGCTGGGTTGGGTTTATGTGCATCCTTCTGGCTAAAGGAGGATCAGCAAGAAAACCGAGCCTTAAGGAAGTAGTGTATTTATTGTCAGCAGTGGAAAAAGAGTAGTGGAGGTAAACGGAGCTGGTGACTTGTTTGTTGCATATGAAATACCATGAATCTCCCTCCCCTGTTGTGAGCTGGATTCAAATCCCACTGTTACAATGATCACTAATTTTTTTTTATCATATCACTGCTAATAGAGCGTGTTGAAAATGGTGGATTTAAAGAGTGTGTTGCTGCAGGTGGATTTAAAGCTCAAGTTTTTGTGGGCCCACCAATATTTATATATATATCCAGGAACTTAAGTGTGTTGTCACTGGGCTTCGGAGTTAACCTTCCAGGTGCTGGCTGGTAGGGGCACAGTTCCCCACAGCTGCTTTTTGGGGACATCAGGTGCTAGTAATAACCACCAAATTTGACTCTTGGGCAAGGAAAGGATGAGACTTCTAACCTTTGGCAAGCGCTGCAACCTGAAATTTATTCCTTTTGGGAATGTGAAAACATTAACTTCCATAAGGCTGGAAATAGCCGTGTCACCAGCATGCCATGAGCCATCGCCCTCTTGGCTGTGCTTATGCAGAAGCAAAAAGCTTTTGTTGCAGCTGCTTTATTTTTCTGTGTGTCTTGGTAGCTCAGAAAACACTCGTCGGCTTCCAGTCAGAGCGATCCTGGATGAAAAGCATCCTCTGGGATCAACCTGTTTACTGCATTTCTTTGATTTGACAGCTGAAGTGCCCATAGAAACGTCAAAAACCCCAACGTTTAGGCACGTTTCCAGCTTCACCATCCCCTGCAAGCCATGAAAATGAGTGGCCTGAAAGCCAACAGCACTTGATATTAAAATAGCAAACAGTAAACATGAGCTCCTATCAATAACTTTAATTATGGTTTGGGTTTTGTCTTAAATAGATGCACGTTGCCATAGGGAATCAAAGTTTAGCATCCAGACGTGCTCAGCAGGGTGGTAGCGTCTTTGGACAGGGCGTAACGTACTTTTATAGCATAAATTAAAATTAAAAAGGGTTTTAACAGCGTAGCAAAGCTGTTGTGTAAGAAANTGCGGGAGGGGAGCGGCGAGCGGAGCGGAGTGGGGGTCAGCCCAGCACAACCCAGCGCAGCCCAGCACAGCCGAGCCGGCGGGCAGGTCAGTGCGGCGGGGTATGCGGGGGAAGGGCCAGCGGAGGAAGGGGAAGCGCCTGGCGGTGGCGGCGGCGGCACATGGGTCCGCCCGCGCAACAATGCGGCCGGGAGGGGTCCGAGCGCTGCCGGCTGCAGGACCGGGAAGGCCGGGCGGTGATGACCCCGGTGCGATATCCCACGGCTCTGGTGGCGGGGCAACAGCGTGCTTGACACCCCCCACCCCTCTCCCCACACCTTTCATTTGTCCCTTCTGATTTGAGCCTAAATTAAGGGAGGGAAGGTTCGGTGCGGGGTGTGCCGCAGACCCCCAACCCCGCGGCGCATCCCGGCGGATCCCCCATCCCCGCTTCGTGGGTGGGATGCAGCGCGGGCACCGCCGGGACCGCTCCGCCCGTGCGGGGCCGGGCGAGGCTCTCGGTGTCACCGCGGGGCCCCCGGCGGGGAGTGCCGCTCTCCGTCCGGGATGCCCCGGGGATGTTCCCCCAACTCTCCGCGTCGGGGACGGGCTCTCCCGGGGGTATGTTCGGAACAGGCTGCCTGGAAGAGTGGTGGAATCAACCATGCCTGGAAAACGTATGGATGTGGCACTTGGGGACGTGGCTCGGTGGTGAACGTGGTGTGGTGGTGCTGGGTTGAGGGTTGGGCTTGGTGGTCTGGGAGGTCTTTTCCAGCCTCGATGGTTTGGGGATTGTGTGTTTGAGCTAATGAGCCTTTCGCTGGCTTGGCCGTGGCGTGGGGGCTTGGGAATGCCCCCCAGGAGTTCCCATTCCCGGAGCAGGCAGGTCACATAGGAGGACACCGCCTGCCTTTCTCTGCCGTAGGTAAAGTGGATTTTTGCATGCAATTGGGATTACTAATCCAAGCAATTAGCTGGAATGTGGCAAATTCGCGCCGCTGCCAGTTTCCAGTTAATTTCACTTACAGCTTGATCTTCCTGTGGAAAGGAGCTAAAACGTAAATGAGAGATGATCCAGCATCTGGAGCTGCTGGGTTGGGTTTATGTGCATCCTTCTGGCTAAAGGAGGATCAGCAAGAAAACCGAGCCTTAAGGAAGTAGTGTATTTATTGTCAGCAGTGGAAAAAGAGTAGTGGAGGTAAACGGAGCTGGTGACTTGTTTGTTGCATATGAAATACCATGAATCTCCCTCCCCTGTTGTGAGCTGGATTCAAATCCCACTGTTACAATGATCACTAATTTTTTTTTATCATATCACTGCTAATAGAGCGTGTTGAAAATGGTGGATTTAAAGAGTGTGTTGCTGCAGGTGGATTTAAAGCTCAAGTTTTTGTGGGCCCACCAATATTTATATATATATCCAGGAACTTAAGTGTGTTGTCACTGGGCTTCGGAGTTAACCTTCCAGGTGCTGGCTGGTAGGGGCACAGTTCCCCACAGCTGCTTTTTGGGGACATCAGGTGCTAGTAATAACCACCAAATTTGACTCTTGGGCAAGGAAAGGATGAGACTTCTAACCTTTGGCAAGCGCTGCAACCTGAAATTTATTCCTTTTGGGAATGTGAAAACATTAACTTCCATAAGGCTGGAAATAGCCGTGTCACCAGCATGCCATGAGCCATCGCCCTCTTGGCTGTGCTTATGCAGAAGCAAAAAGCTTTTGTTGCAGCTGCTTTATTTTTCTGTGTGTCTTGGTAGCTCAGAAAACACTCGTCGGCTTCCAGTCAGAGCGATCCTGGATGAAAAGCATCCTCTGGGATCAACCTGTTTACTGCATTTCTTTGATTTGACAGCTGAAGTGCCCATAGAAACGTCAAAAACCCCAACGTTTAGGCACGTTTCCAGCTTCACCATCCCCTGCAAGCCATGAAAATGAGTGGCCTGAAAGCCAACAGCACTTGATATTAAAATAGCAAACAGTAAACATGAGCTCCTATCAATAACTTTAATTATGGTTTGGGTTTTGTCTTAAATAGATGCACGTTGCCATAGGGAATCAAAGTTTAGCATCCAGACGTGCTCAGCAGGGTGGTAGCGTCTTTGGACAGGGCGTAACGTACTTTTATAGCATAAATTAAAATTAAAAAGGGTTTTAACAGCGTAGCAAAGCTGTTGTGTAAGAAAGTTGCCAACTTTTGGGCTGAGACGGCGTGGTTTCTGGGCATGGTGTGCCGTGGCGTGTTGGAGGACGGAGTTCCTGGGTGGCTTGGGACGGGGAGAGCGAGTTTTACCGCTCCGGAGCTGAACCCTGCCGGGGTTTTGCAGCCATAAAACGAAGTGCAGGGGAGGCTTTGTGTGTGCCACGGATAGCAAAACTGAAAGCAAAAATAAGCACCCGCCAAAGCTGGGCTTTGTTCGGTCGTTGACAGAAAAGGAAAGTGCCGGTCCAGGGGCGGGTGTGAAGTCTCGTGTTCCTTACGCTCCGAATCTGGAAAATACAGTTTGTGGCACATGGCAGCGGCGTGCACGGCTCGTTTTGCATCTTTGCCTTTTCCCCTTCTGATTTAACCCAAGTTGAAGTGGAGGAAGCAGCACCCATCAGCCTGCTAAATGTTCATTTTTTTTACCGAGTTACGCCACTTTGCGAACACGAGACGCGACCGGATTCCCGTGGCAAGGAGCCCTTAAAATTTCAACAGCTCTACCTATAAATATGTTGCTGTGAAAGGCAATACGGCTTTAAGGGGAGGGAAAAAAAAGGCAACCACACTCTTTTTTTAGTCCCACTGTATCTGCCTGACTTTAGTGCCATGCGATGCATCTCTGGCTCGGGCGGTGAAGCCGAGGTAGCATTGGAACATTCAGTCTCCTAATTTCTCTTGCCTAATTCACATGAGGAATGGGTGCAAGCAGAGAAAAAACATTCAGTTTAGTTGTCCTGAAGGTTTTTGGGGGTGGGATTGTGAGGTTGGGTCTGTGCAGCCACGTGGCCTTTGCAGAGGGACTTTTGGTGGTTACTTGGTCCTGGTGACTCTCTGGGAGCTGCTGCTCTGGGGGGAAGTGCTGGATGGAGTCTGAAGCATCCCTGGGGTGTGAAGCATGTCCCAGTTGAAAATTAAAGGGAAAAATAAAGGAACAAAGAAGCTGGCTGCCACCTCACCCCAGAGGTGTCTGGGCTCACCCAGTGCTCTCTGATGCAACCACAACTGCCCAGGGAGTTTGAGGGCTGGTTTTGGACATGCCCAGGGTTGCCCACGGACAGGCTGGCCCTGGGAGCAGGTACAGAGTGTTCTTGGCACTCCTCCACACCAGTGGGACACCCCACCAGCCCCAGGTGATGCTGTGGGGAGAGGGCCACTCTGCACACCCTGGTGGAGAAGACACCACAGCCTGCAGGGCCGGGATTTAGATGGAGGAGCGACGAGGCAAGGTGGGTTCACAGCGTAGCGATGCTTTTCGGCGCGCCCTGGGAAATCCACCTTTGTAGCCCGAGCAGCTTCGGCACAGAGCCCTGGGTCACCTTGCAGTGCCAAAACCTGCTGGGTACGCTTGGGATGGGGCATGGGCTGGGAAGCGAGTGGGAGTGGGGCGGGAGAGCTCGGCTCACCGTGGCGAATTGCTGCGTGTGCAGTTGGGCGAAGTGCTGAGCCCGGGCTGCAGACAGGCAGCGCACGTGACCGTCTGAATTTCAGATGACTGCTGGACCACTCTGCCAACAGCCTCTCACGGCTCATCGGCTGCAGTATCACTCCTTTCCCCCCACCTCCTCTGTTTTTTTTTTTTTCTTTTTATTTCCTTTCCCCTTCCCCACCCTGCCTGATTTCCAAGCCGAAGCAGGAGGGATGAATACAGACACGGAGGGTGGCTGCAGCTGCGCAGGGTTTGTATCCAAATGGTTTCCTGGAAGGCAAATTTTTTGTTGTTGTTGGTTTTCGATCTTAAAAATATTTTTACAGCAAGTGTCTCGCATGGGGGCTGTTTGGATGTCAGGTTTAGTTTCCCATGACATGGAGTGATTAGGGGAAGGAGGGGCTGGATGCTGGTTTACGTGCAGATCCCTCTGCAGTGGTACCATTGCCTATTGATGGTAAATGTGTTCCCTCTCCTCTCTGCGATAGTTCTCGGAGATTTCCTCCTTCACGTCACTGCAGTTAATAAGATGTTTAACTTGGGAGCTGGGGGCGATGTGGCGTGTTAGTGTTGCAAGGAACAGGGGGGGATGACGAGTTCCCGCACAGACTTGTGCTGGGGAAGATCATATCAATGCTGAGGAGAACAGCTGGGTTTGGAGTCATACCAGTGCCTTTCACCCTTAATGAACCTGACCTGGCTTCATCTCATTTTTTATTTTTTTTTTATGGCAGTGATTATTTCTATCTCTTCTAACACTGAGAGAGGCAACTCAGTCCTCTCTGCCTGCTGCATTGCTGGAGTCAAGGGTGCACTCTGATTTTATTAGGCAGGTTATGTCTGCTTGTCTAGGCTTTGACTTTTTTTTTTTTTCCCCCCTTTTATGGCAACCCCTGAAGCTTTTCATGGGGGCACTCGATGGCTTTTTTTGTGATGACATTTGGGCGACGCCACAGGTGCAGTGGTTGCAGAGCCAGAGCCCTCTCCAGGAAAGTCCTTGACTGTGTATTTTGAGTCCTGTTCATGGCACTGGTTGATTGTAAGTTACTACAGCATTGCTGTTGTACACGCCTTGACCAGGAATAGCCTCCCTGCTGCCACAGTTTGCAAGGCCAGCTCGTCAAGAACAGGCGAGTTGGTCAATAAATGCTCCGAGCAGCACCCCTGGGAGTTCTGAACCAAAATGGGAACACTTGTGTCCTTCAGTGCCTCCTTCCTTGCCAAGTTGTTTTCTTCCCCCAGCTCCTTCTCCAAACTGCCACTCAAACCCTCTCCTTTCTGCTGTGTTTTTCCACAAACGTCTTTCAAGCATGACAGCAGGGAGAGGAAAGCCAGCACAGGGCCACAGATGCCACGCTCAGGGGCTGATGCCTATCAGCCCAACCCTTGCTCATGGTTTTGGGGGCCCCTTCATTTTGGGTGACTTGACGGCTGCAGGTGGGTTGTCATCTGGCAGTTGGGCTTGGAACTGCCTCTGTCTGCCACCAGACCCATCCCACCTGCCTGCATCTCTTCCAGGGCTACCACATCATCTCCAGGGCTCGAGTCAAGTATTCCAGCCCAGGTGCCCAAGATGTCCCCATGGAGGTGTGGAAAGGAGAAGGGCTCCATAACCCTCTCACGACGATGGGGACGTGGAGGGTTTGAAGGAAGCCCAGCTCTGGTGGTGGCATTTTCCAACCTTCCAGCAGGACCTGTCACTCACAGTCCTGCCAGTGCTGAAATGATGACTTGCTGTCAGTGCTTTTGCTCAATAACCCTTTTCTTTTTAGGATCAAAAAACTTCTTAAAAATCAACGTGCCTCTGGCACATTGGGATGTTGATTTTTTTGGGGGAGGCTCAGAGCCTCCCAGCTCTGCTTGTGCTCCGGGGAAGAAGCGACGTGGCTGGGTGCAGTTTTCATCCCTCATTAGGAACAGGGTCTTAAAAAAACAACCTTACCCCATCCCAGCTCACAGCCTCACTGCTGGATGATGTGGGAGTTAGTTTTTCTTGCTCCTGCCATGCCCAACAGCCCCTCTTCTGTGCTTTTGCTGAACCCAGGGACAAGGGGAATTTCGGGTGCAGCTCTGGGCAGTGCTGGCTTGGCACATGTGCCCAAGCTGGGTGGCTGCCCGGGGCCCCTTTCATGTGAACGGGGTCAGCAGCTGGGAAATTGCAGAGCAAAGTGCCTCCCTGGTAATTCCCAGCTGCCGTTAAAGCGGCTTTAGAATAAATTCCCTCAAAGAGCAATTCCAAGTATTTGAGGGTTTGAACTTTTCCGGAGAAGGGTTTGGGAGCTGCCAGCTACTGCACTGCACCCTGGCAGGCCAGGGAAAAGTGCCAGGGGAATTGCCCTGGTTATCCCAACATCTAGAAAACACTTTTTTAAATGTCTGTACGATGTCTGTTTATTAGCTGCATGTGCAGTACAGCAGTCAGAAATGGGGTATTGCTGGAAGCAGAGTTGGCTTTAAACTGGGAAGGTGAGTGGCTGAGCAGTGTCCTGGGCTGGAGGCAGTGCCCAGGCTCAGGGACCTTCATCGTGCCATCATACCTGGCCACCAGTGCTTACCCAGAGGTGCAGCCCAGCCGGGTGCCCCTCGCTGTGCATTCCTCAGCCGGTTCTGCTTGGTAACGTGGGCACAACAGAAAACAAACTTTGCAGTGAGCTTTGCTCTCCCAGAGCCCCTGAAGCTTGCTTAAAAAAAAAAAAAAAAGGCAAAAAAACAACTTAGGAGCAATGTGGTCTTTTTTTCTCATGCTCATGAAAATTCTCATACCAAACCAGTAACCTCTGCTGCCTCCAGTGCATTATTTTTTAAGGTGGCGTTAGGGAGCATTTAAGGGAAGGCTTGTCCCAGCCTCTTGTGTCCCCTCCTCTTCTACATCCCCTCACAGCAAATCACAGCTTCGTCCGTGCTTGTGTGACAGGCACTGAAATGGGAAGGTTTGGTCAACAAACAGGAAGATTGATCTCATCCCTGAAAGGCTCTGGATGTCTCTGTGCTGGTGCTCCCCGGGGTGCTGCATCCCGTCTGGTGCAACTTGCTGGTCACGGGGATGTCCTGAGGTGGGGACAGCCAAGCTTTTCCTTGAAGGGACGGTGCTGGACTCCTGCCCAAGTGCCCTCTCTGGGGCCCTGGGCATCAGTGCAAACACAGCCATGCTGAAGGCTGGTGATTAAACCCGTGATCCTGGTCACTCCTGCCCCACTCAGTGCCCCAAACGATGGGGATGCTGATAGCAGGACTGCATCCAGGCAGAGATGTTACCCCTCTGTGAGCTCGTTTAAAGAAGTTAACAATGAACTGAGAAGTTCTAGGGTTAAACCACCCTAGAAAACCCATTGCAGCAAGGGGTTTGTCCCCACACACCCTTCATTGCCATGGCCAAACTGCTCCCAACTCAAAACTGATTTTGTTGGTGGGCTCTCCTTTGCTCTGGCAGCTTCTTAATGAACTTTCTATCATGTATGTAATTTCCAAATATTTTTCTTTTCTGAGTGGACATGACAGAGCTTTCTCCTGAGGTGGCAGAAAACACATCCTGCTTCTTAAGGACAGGCAGGGAAACCTGCACGTGGCACAAGGAGGTTTGCTGTGGACGGGACAGCACTGGGTGCAGTCTCATCCCACAGTCATGTCCACTAGACCACACACTTAGTTCCTTTTTTTTTTTTTTCCTCCAAAAGTAATCCCTCCAGCCCATTAGACTCTTTTTTGTTGTTGTTGCTCCCGACTGAATTCCTTCTAATTTGCAGGCTCCCTGCCAGCATCCAACATGCTATAAAAAGGGGACTTGTTCTTCGGTCTTCCCTCCGGTGCACGGCGTTTGCACAAACAGCAACACGCTTGACAAGTAGGTCTGATTCCCCCTGCTATTACCAAAATGCTTGTAGGGTGCTCAGGCAGTAGAGCTGCTGTCTTAAGACAAGCCAAGTGTAATTTCACACAGGGCCCTGAGCCCAATTCCCAGCCGGTGTTTAAGCTCCTGTCAGCTGGAAAAACGGTGCCTCTTTTATTTTCCTCCCCACGCAGCTTCCCTCTCTCCAAGAGCAAGTGCATGTGGTTTGCATCCCTCCATACCCCACCAGGGCAGGTATAGCTGTCAGGTGGGATGTGGGCTGTGGCAGAAGACCTGAATCCAGCCCCAGAACCACCACCAATTTTTGGCTGGTCCCCCCCTCCCTCTTGCCACTACAAGCAGCCTCGACACAAACCCCCTGCCAGCTTCCTTCTTAAAACTAATGAGCCGTTTGACCCTGGCAAGTCCTCTGGGAAAGCTGTTGCCAGAGCCTTTCTGCTCACACGGATACAAACTGCTCTCATTTCCAGCTTAAATTTATTTGTGGATGACTCGTACCCGTTTGGCCTTGTTCTCCTTGTACCCGCACTGGATTTTAGCTCGGATGGCTCTTTCCCCTGCTCTGGTGTTTATCCTCTGGCAGGCTGTGCTCAGTGCCGTGGGTCTGCCAACCTAAATAACCCCAGAGCTCCTGGCTGAGGATGGTAAAGGGGGTGGAAGGGCATCTAGGCTTCCTCATTCCTTCAGTGGAGACAGCCCCAGCGACTCCCATCTGCAGCCCACCCTCCCAGTGACAGAGGAAAAGCCACCATGCTGCCTCTCAACATCCCCACCAGGGATGGTCCCAACCTGCAGAAGGACCTGCACTAGCAAAGGCCTTCCGATTTGAATCCATCTTCTAATTTCATCAGCACATTCTCTAGCATTCTCTTTTGCAAAGCGAAAGCCATTTTGGCAGAAGATGAGGGATTTTTTTTTTTCCTGATGCAGCCCTCAGGAACACCTTTCCCTCTCCTTTTGGGTAGCACTGGGGCTCACACTCTTGCCTGTGCTAATCTTGTGCTAATCTCAACCCTGGTCTTGTGGAGCAGAGGTTTCCTGTGCAGGGCTGTGCCAGACACTTTGCTCAAAGGCTGAAGTGGATTTACAACATTCAAGTTCCTCAGTGTAAAATACACAGATGGCTCCTTACTACTGGTCGCTTTTGGGAGTGTTGGACTATCCAGGATGGTATGGGAGGAACTGTGAGGTGTTTGCTCTGCTCACAGGATGGTAGTTTTCTCACCTTGGGGGCTCATTTTCCCCACACTTTTTGCTGCCACATCTTTCCTGTGGGTTTTCTTTGCATGTTGATGCCTTTTATGTGCTTTCTTTGGAAGCTCTGTGCTTATTCCTGGTGCTGCTGAGATGCTGGTTTATCCATCCTAATTTAGACCCCTGCCTTCTCCTTGGCAGGCGGAACTTGGCTAGTACCTTTGATGAAAGCAAAGATGCTCCAGGTGCCATCATTCACCAGCTCCTTATTTCCTCCAAGTTTTCCTCTAGTTAAGAATGTGGTTTTGTTTACTTTTTTTTTCAGCCTGCCTAATCTAAACTGAATCAGCGTGTGTCCATTTGAGGCAGGATTTTACATTCCCCTGCAGTGTCCTTCCATCATTCCATGCCCTCATTAAGCCACGCATAAATTGGCATCATCATTGAGGAGGAGCAGGGCTCTGCAGTTATTAGCAGGATTATTCTCATCTTGCCCAATTTCCAGCAAAACTGCTGGACTGTTGTAACAAAATTCCCCCTAATGCTGTTGGGGAGAGTGATGCTCTGAGCATCAGCAGCAGATACAAGCAGGAAACCAGCAGACCCCGTAGTATCTTTCCATGGTAAGTGATTCCTGACCCCCACCTCCTCTCTGCAGGCCATGGTTGTTTAGTACATCATGCTGGGCATAAACTTCCCATCCTGAACCTTTTCTGAGCAGCCCATGGGCTCCTTCACAGCTGCAGCTCCAGCACAGGAGTGCATCACATCTACACTCACTGGTTTCACTTTTTTGCATCATTATTTTCTCACTGCCTAAACCAACATCCAGCACTTCCAGTGGGTGCAGCTGGGCATTTTCTCCCTGCAGTCAATCTTCCTTGTTCCTCTCTCCCCATTTATTCCATTTCTCGCTGTATTTAAAGCCAGGAGAGGCTTCTGCTCCTGTTACTCAATTCTTAGAAACAAAGGGGAAGGAACCACAAGCAATAAAGAGTCTGAGGTTTGAGGACTGGCTGTTTTATTTGTCACAATTAGAAATGCAATTGCTCAAGAGGGCAAGAGGAAATCCTCAGTGCAAATGTGCCTTGTTTAGGCTCGTGTAGGTTAAATTTTGGGGGCTGTGGATTTCCTCCTGCTCCAGTTTTAGATGGAGCTGTTACCACTGCCATTGCTGCAAAGAATATCTTAGTTTTTGCCTTTTACACCTCATTTTTTGCACCCCCTCCAGGCTGATTTTCCTGCATCATGCCCATCTGGCACTGGGAGGAGCAGTGATGCCCACTTAGTGGTATCATGGCACCTCTTGCAGTGGGATTGCACATGGCTGGTGGCAAATGGGTGGTCATAAACCAGCTGCAAGTGTGCAGATGCTGGCAAGGAGGCTGAGTCTTGCTGTCAGTTGCCAGGAAGAGGGGATGAGGAGCAGCAAGGTGGCTCAGATGCCAAAGCCAAAGACACTCTGAAGCCCAAAAAGACAAAAATAGGTGTCTGGGTCATTGAACAGGGTTTGAGGACCGTTTAAGATCTTCTCCCTCGGAAGCAGCAATTACCAGATGAAAGGGAATGTCTTCCACCAGGCACTTTGGAGCATCTGGTTTGTATTTGGTGTGTTCACTGGGGGCAGCAGGGGAGGCTGGAAGGCTGCTCACTGGGTTGGTGGCTGGGCGAGGCAGAGAGTGTCCTTCAGGGGACACAACTGGTGGCTTACGAAATGCAGTTGACACCAGGACCAATTTCCACATCTCTCCTCCTCCTCAGGCTGTGTTGGCAATAACTTTCCAGAGTGTTAACGCTGGGCATGAGCTGGATTTCTGCTCTTGGGAGGGTGAGGGTCATCCATCCCCACGTGAAGTGGTGAGTAGGGGGATGCACACGTGGTTTTCTTATTTGGTTTTGCCCCTCCTCACTACAGAGGAGGCACTGGCATGTAATTACCACCAGCTTTAATCTGTCCAGGCCAACTGCCTTTCTGGCAAGCACAAATACAATAGGAGCCAAAGGTTATTGCATGCTCTAAATAAAACCATTGCAGTCTTGGGGCCTCGCCCAAGCCCAGACCGCAAAGCATCCAGGACCGGCTCTGTTCAGTTTTCCTGAGCCCAGGAGAGTTGGTTTGATGGTAGTGACCCAGAACTTTGATTTTTTCCCCTGATTTTCCCTCTGCAAAACCACCTGCACACTGTGGCCGCTGTGGCACCCGCCAGGAGCAGCACATCTGGCCAGCATTAGTAAGGCCACCACGGAATGTGCTTCCTCCAGGGTCTCCTTGCTAAAATCATGAGTGGCTTCGATTGAAACCAGGAGTGGTTGAAGGTGTGTCACACAGACGTGCACCACGGCACGTGGCTGTGACCAGCAGCCCCACAAACCACTGCCAGGTGCAGCCCAGTGTCCTGCCCATCCTTGGGATGGATGGACATACCAGGCAGCACACCAGGTCCCATGTGAGACACCCAGGAGCCAGTGCATCCCACCAGGCTTTCCTTTCAGCTACTGCCCTGAACTGGGATATACTCTGAAATCTGAAAGGATTTAACTTTCTGTCTCTGAGCAAATAGAGCCCAAAGTGATGCAAATGCTTGACCTCACCCAGATCTCAGGAGGAGGCAAATATTGTGTCACACTGACCATGCTGTGTCCTTTGCCCCACTCTGAGATGCTCTATCTGAGTCCACCCTGCTGCAGAGACAAGCCAGGTCAGGGAGGGGGTATATGGTGGAAAAGGCTTTCTCCTCACCTCCCAGTTTAATTATTGATGTCTGTCATTTGCAGTGTGATGGACACTGGTCCTCTTGCAAGGCTGCTCTGACTCTTGGCATCCCCTCAGAGCTGCCAGCAGGGAGGAATTGCATTTCACAATTCCAGGCTCCCACAAGACTACTGGAGGGAGAGGAATGTGGTGGAGAAAATATCCCAACTGCTGTTAAAAGGCACAGCTTTCCCTGCCCCTTTCTGGGACAGCCATTCCTCCACCACAGCAGACACCCTGCCCTAGCTGGCAGCACCCACTGGAGCCAGCATGGTGTCAGCTCCCCATATCACCCTGGGGTGCCTTTGCCCTCCTGACCTCCTGTTCAGTTCATGTGCAAATAATTGCAGTTGTGATAAGCAGGCTCTTTTGTGAAGAAGCTCGTTGCTTTTTCCTTTCGCAGCTCCTGGGACAGAGCTCAGTCACTTTGTATCTGGACAATAAATCTCCGGGCTCTCCAGGGCACACCCTCCACACAAGGCAGTAGTGGGCCTGCCAGATGCTGTTCTCTCTGGGTGAAGAACATGCCAGCCAGTCGCAGCATCTGTAAATCATTTGCCAGGAGAGCTCAGGCAGTCTTAAATCCAATCCCTTTTGACCAGTCGTTTTGAATCACGGTGAAGGTCTCTGTGCTACCCAGAGCACAGATGTCTGTGAGATGCAACAGCCCAGGATCCCAGGGTGAGAGATGCATCCCACACATCTCAGGAGGAAGGGGGAGAAATCTCTCTCCTTGGTTCTTCTGTTTCTGGAAGGTGTGAAATCCTCATCAGGCCAAGGCTAAGGTTTTCTGTTTCCCTGATCCTACTTTTTGCATCTGCTGTTGCCAGAAAAGTGCTGTGAGCATCAGATACGTTCTTGGGGAAGTACTTGGGAAGCTCGAATTGGTTTGGTGTTGAGTCATCTCCCTCGTGATGGGAAATGGGCAGGGCTGAAAGTGTGGATGGCCTTCTCCAGTGTGCCTTCCCTGCTGGGTCTTCTTTTGGGTCTTCACAATGCCAACCCCTCTATTTTGCCTCCAGCAAGTAGAACACCTACAGGTTCTCCTCAGAAGATCTTGTTGCATCTGGGGGTGACGGTCAGGCTGTTGCACTCACTCTGGTTTTCTCTCCCAGGCCAATTAAAATCCTCTTGGCCTCTCTCAGGTGGCTTTGGCAAGACTCTGCTTTTCTGGCTGCCGTGCTGGGGAGCCCTGGCCACAACCATCCAGTCTTTCCCTGACTATTAGAAAGCGGTTGTGCTCCTTGTGTGTCTTTTCATTGCCGGAAGCTGGTAAGTGGCTGGATCCTACACAAATAAACTTCTCAAGGGCAGGGAGTCAAAATATCCCTGGGCTTGTATGGTGGAAAAAGGTTAACCAGCGTGAAGTCTATGAATTGCTGCTGACCCGACTTTGTTGACAAAATACAGTGTTATTAATTGGAGTTGCAGGCAAACTGCCTGGGGATATTTAGAAGGAACTTTTCCATCACAAGGGCCAAGATCTCCCTGGGAGAAGATCCTGGCTGGGCTCTTTGGAGATGCGCCTCGGGCTTGGCCATGGCTCTGGTCCGGGGTTTTGTTACTGAGGATAAGGTGGGTCAGGCTTCTGCAGTGGCCATGGGACCATAGGGATTCACTGACAGCGGAGCTACGACAAAGAAGGAGAAGCCCACCAAGAAGTCATGTACCAGGTGATGCCTTTAGAGCGAGCTGGGAAGATCTATGTTGACCTAGTGGAAGGTGTCCCTGCTCATTGCAGGGGGGTTGGACCAGATGGCATTTAAAGATCCCTTTCCAATCCGAACTATTCTGTGATTTTTATGACTCTAACAAGGCTCCTGGGTCCCTAAATTCAGGTTTCTGCTCTTAAGCTGAATTCTAGCCGTAGCATCATCACCTGGGCAGCAACAACAGCTTCACAGAGAAGGTGAAGCTCCGGAGTGTGACCTGTGCTGCTTCCAGTGTGGTCCTAAACCCCAGCAGCTGTTCACTGCTGCACTGGCATCGATGACACTCCCTGTCACCCTGCCCCCCCAACCTGGGGGCTTATTTTAGACCGGGGTCGGAACGTGTCCTTGGGTGCCATCGCGTCCTTTCAGCCGGAGAGCAGCCGCCACCGTGGCAGCTCCAGAGCTGCTCCTTCTGTCACGGCTGGCATGTTCCCTCACAGCATCTCACGGGCAGGGCATGATGAGCAGCTTGGTTCCCTCGGCCTGGGAGCGAGCAGAACCACCCACGCTGGTGCAGGCCCAGCACAGAAGCTGTGGGAACCCTCCTCGACAGCGCGACAGCGAATGCTCCTCTCAAGGCTCTCGGGAGGCTCTCCCAAGGAGCCCGCAGTGAAGACTGTCCTGGTGCAGGAAGAGCTGGCCTTGGGCTGCGAAGGTTTCCTGCACCTGTGTGACTCAGCGTGCCAGGAAGCACCTTCGGTGCGTGCCAGGGTGGTGGAGATTCAGCCGTCGGCAGACGAGCGTGCCGGCGCGTGTCGTGCTTTGGGGATGGGGGAAAAGTACCTGATGCAGGTGGGCAAAGGGGCTGTATCCTCTCCTCTGTTTTCCTAAAAGCTGACAGTCACCTCCTAGGGAAGATGTTTAGCTGGAGCCTTGTACAGGTGAACTGTGCCCCTCAAGGGCTGTCAGGTCCATAGCCCACAGGTGAAGAGCCCTCTCTTGGGATGCTCAGCCTTGCCTGTTCCAAGCTGTGTCATGTGAACGTGACCTGGAAGAGCCAGTGGGAGCAAGATCCATGTGCCTTTTCCTCCTGGGCAGCCTCTGGAGATGGCCTTGCCCAGGGTGAAGTGGCTGCAGGGGTGGAGGGGTCCATCCATGCTGGAGTTCAGAGCAGCTTGACCATTCTCTGCAAAGCAGCCGTGGCAAGCAGCCCACATTTCACAAGTGGGGTTTTCCCATCAGGCTCTCCAGCTGCTATAAATAACAGGAAACGTTCTGTCGTTCTCTGCTCCAGAGAAGGTCAGGGGCTGGATTCTGCTCTTCGGAACTTTAATAAGTTTGGAGGTTTATGCAGCGTACCCAGAAGTCCCCCGAGACAGCCTGCCTGAGGCTGTTTGGCTCCTTGGATGGAGAAGTTCTGGATGCCAGCCTTTGACAAAGTTACCTTAGCCACCCTTTGTGAGATGTCAGGTCCTGCAAAAATCCTTAACGCGCTCCTTGTCTGCAGATGTAACTCTTGGATTGCTGCCACACCAGCTCACAAGAGGGTTGAACTGTCCTCTCTCTTGTAGGAAAAGCTTCCACCGTGGATCCCAGGATGGCTGGACACAGGTACACCAGCCACTGGCCTCATGAGTTTGGTGGCAGCTCGTCTGCATAGAATCCTACAACCTGCCCTTGAGGGACCCCACCTGGAGCACCGTGTCCAGGTCTGGGGTCTTTAGCACAGGAAGGACACGGAGGTGTTAGAGCAACTCCAGAGGAGGCCACAGAAATGATCAGAGGGCAGGAGCACCTCTCCTTACAGTTCACTTGTGCCCGCAGCAGGGTGGAAACCCAACAAATCAAGTGGGAAGACCCATCCCCAGGAGTTTGCTCAGACATCGCAGCAGCTTTTCTGGGTCCCAGAGAGCCACAAGCACCAGGTCTGTGCCTCCTGTCGCGCCAGCAGCCGCGCAGGGAGGAGGCAGAGCCGCTGTCTGTTGCCTCTCCCATTTCCCCAGCAGATGCAGGAATGCTTTGATGTCAGCTTCCCTGGCCCCAGCGCCCAGCCCCAGGATTAGCCACCAGTCAGACCCCTCCACCGCCTCCAAATAAATCTCCTAAACACGGACAAGCCCCGCTCAGAGGGATCCCAGCATTCCCCTCTTGCAGAATGGGAGTTAAAAATAGTTTCTCTCCTTGCACCTGCCCCTCTGAAGCCAAGACTGCGTTTTATTTTTACAGCCCAGGTTTCCTGGTGGTTGACTCCTCTGCTGGGGCAGAGAGGTTGGGCACAAATAGGAAAATTACCCATCTCAGAGGCACAAAGAAGGTGACAAGCATGGAACATGCTCACATTAGAGGCAGTTTGGAAGAAACCCTCCCCACCCTCATCTCTTTCTATGACTTCATGCTTTGAAACCAAGACAGATGCAGCCCCATTCCTAAAAAATACCAAATTTTGCTCCTTTTTCTGTGTTTATGAGAAGGTCTCTAGGGGTCTTTTGGGCCTAACTTAGCATCCCCTGTGCAGATCTCTGAAGCCTGACTCAAAGTCTGGCTCAGCCCCGCTTAAGTGGTTTCAGTGAGGCTGAATTATTTTTTGTTAAAGCCAATGTGTTTGCATTTCGTAAGCTTATTTTAAAACGTGTATACAAGAGCAGGCTTATTTCTGAGGCAGATTGGCCTGCTGTGTCCTTACCTGACTTTAAGTGTCAAAGAAGCAGCTTTTTTTTAACCTTTTACAAGCGCAGTTTAAAATAAAATACTGGTTTGCTGTGTGCCAGTGGATCTGCCCAAGAGGAGGTCAGGGCAAGGTCTTGTTTTCCAACTATAAAATGCTATTTTGCCTGTTCATGAAGCTTCCTCTCACCAGCTATCATTTTGGGTTAATGTGTTAATGACAGCTATAGGTAAATTAAAAATTATTCACATACCCCAGAGACCTGGCAAGTCTGCATTGCCAAAATCCCAAACTAGCCAGGCTTCCCAGTGAAACTTTCCATCAGTAAAGCAGGATTTGCTGGGTGACCCGCTCAGTTCAGGTTCTTGGCAGGGTTTCTGATCTCAACTCCCCCAGGGAAGTACTTGAGAAGGCCTTTGTGGGGGGATCTTGGCATTTTCTGCTTGCTCTGGAGTAAGGATTTTATTCTTGACTTTAACCACCTGAACTGGTAACACACCAGTCCAGCAGCAGGAAGGTGAGGAGCACTTTATGGTGGTACAGGTTGAGGGTGATACTCGACGTTGGAGTGTGATGAGATTTTGTGCATGGACCTTAACCAGCAGCATGGAGAGGGTGAGGAGAGCCCCAAGGATTTAGACAAAAGCGAAGTGGAGCTTTGGCTGTAAGAAATTCATCTTTCACAAGGGACAGGAAGCCCACAGGGTGTTCTTATGGCTGTGCCGGGAGATATTTTTCTGCTTCTGTCAAGCTTCCAGGAAGCACATGGGGCTGGTGTGTGTGGACATGAATACCTGAGAGGTTCAGAGGTGTCATTTACACCCAGGAGAGAGCCGAAGCAGACGTGGTGTGAGGGGTGGTTTCCCATCCAGCAAACTGTAAACCAAAGCCCTGACCACTGGTGGTTATTTAAAGACTCCGGCGGTGCTTCCTGCGGTGGGAAGGTGCTTGGCCCATGTTCAGGCTGGGCCACTGCTCCCTGCAAAGCCAAATAAACAGCAGCCACTTGAACTTTCCACCTTGTGGGCTTGGCCAGATGTCTCACCCCGGGGCCGTGACGGGGCAGCGCGCCTCGGGTGGGCTTTGTGGAGGATCCCGGGTGATGGCCACATTTTGGGGTTCAGGGCTGCTTTTCCCATCTGTGAAGGACCCCAAGGGAGGAGTTTGGTGATTCTTGGAGCTGAGAAGGGGCATCTGGGAAGGGAGATCTGTGTCTCAGGAATGGGCTCGGATGCTCTGCTTTGCAGGTGCATGTCCTTCAGTGACCTTGGGTGGGGCAAAGGGAGAAAATTATATCCTTTAACTCTAGACATATACTTTAGATGCTAAATTTCCTCAGAGGAGCACAATCCAAGA
This sequence comes from Formicarius rufipectus, assembly GCA_013399695.1. NCBI lineage: Eukaryota > Metazoa > Chordata > Aves > Passeriformes > Formicariidae > Formicarius > Formicarius rufipectus. The sequence continues at coordinate 154,409 of VXAU01000284.1, forward strand.
AGCCTGGACAAGGAATCTTGGCCGTCCATGGAGGCATAGTGGTGATGTGTGACTGCAAGGACCATCTCATCTTCAGGATGTCTGTGAAATCATTGATGGTTCGCAGTGATGCTTGATCCACTGAGGAGGTTGGAGGTGGTCCCTTCCAAGCTCAGTCCTTCCGTGACAGTTGATGTGAGGTGTCAGACACCCACCTGTATGTATTTGGGTGTTTTTCTTGAGTTGTAGTTAACATGGTGCATGTCCCTCCCCATTTCTGACCCTTTCCTGGTGACCTGAGATGTTTCAGTAACTCACATGAACCCTGCAATAGAGACTCCTTCCTCACATCCAAGCAGCAGCTCCTCAGCCTGGGAACTTTTGGAAGACTTGGCAGTGGGACCATTGCAGGAGTGTTTCACACAGGACCCAAAAATATTGCTGTCGGTGCAGCGTGGGTCGGCCTGAACGCAGGGTCAGGTCCCTCAGAAATCAGACTGTGAAAGAACAAGCTTAAGTGTATTCAAATGTCTCGTCCCATTTTCTTGGACTGCAGAGTTTCCAAGGGAGCCAGAAAACTGGCTGCTGCTCCTCTTGTTGACTTTGCAGGACCAGAAATACAGCTGGGCTCAGTGAAATAAGGAAGCTCCAATTCTCAAAAAAAACACCGATTTGGGAAAGTTCAAATGTCTCTTTGGAGATAAGAATAAAAGGCCAAGGTGGTGCTCTCTGTGCTCAGCATCAGGGGTGATCACTCGGGCAGCCCCAGGACCAAAATCCTTTATTGACATCCCTCTGAATTTCTAGCAAAGAAGCAAATCCAGGGGAGTTTTGCTTGATCAAGGTCAAAAAGCGGGTCCACACAGGCTTTGGAGGGGGTGCAGATACAAGCTGTGCCAGCACTGAGCTGGGATGAGATCACAGGAGACATCAGACAACAGCAGAGAATCCCTTAAACTGCAAATGAACCCAGAAATGACAGCAAATTTGCAGCAAGCCCATGTTTCAGGCCAGACTGGCCACGAATCAACTCTGGAGAACGAAAGACGAAACTCTGACTTCGGTTCAAGTTCTGAACTTATAAACTCCCAATTATCTGGTTTCATGGACATGAGCCAGAGGCAAACATTTTTTGAGGCGAGTGGATGGGACAGCTTCCTGAAAATGAACTCATTGAACAAGGCGTGATCTGGAGACAAAGTTTGTCTCAAATTCCCGTATTTCTCAAAGCTGGGTTACTGTGACATTAAGTATCTTCTGTGTATCCCAGAGCTGCTCTTGAGCACCCTCCATCCATTTACTGCTCTTTGCTAAAATGTAGGGGCATGATGAATCACTTCCAAAAATGAAAGCCAAAAAAAAAATATATTGGATTTTAAGTCCATCTAAAAGATGACAAATGTGCAAAAAGCTTTTGCACAGGGCAGTCATGTAACCGTTCTCCTTTCCACTTGAGATAACAAGACTGGACTGGCATTGAACTGTGGGCAAGTGGGGCAACCCATGGTCCAGCTTTGTGATTTCATGGCACAGCATTGGGGTGGGGGTTGGAATAGGGATGGCCCACTTGTGGGTAAAGTTTTTGTCGTCCAGTCTTACTCCTGCAAGGTTTTTTGCAGATGCTGTTCCAGACCAAGGCTGGGTTTTCCTCTGTTTCCCTTTAAAATACTGATTTATTTTCACTGTTGCTTTAAAAATGGCTGTATATTCCCCAGAACTGTCTTCAGGCAATAGAGGACTCAGAATATCTGCCTGAAGCTGGGGATAAAAACCCAGCAGAGGCGTCATGCAGGCAGCTGGGCAGCAGTTCCTCCCTCGAGGTGCTAAAATTGGCTTCTGCTAAAGTTAGCTGAGATTTCATGGAGCTGTTGTTTGTTTTACCCAAGTGGACAGGTCAAGGACCGGGGTTTTATCAGCACCCTGGCATCAAAGGGATGCACCAGCAGTCCTGGATGCTGGGAATCGTCCTCATCCTTGGTGCTGTGGCTGCAAGCTGGGTGGGGGGCTGGGGTGTTCTCCTGGTGAGGAGTTGGTGATGCCACCAGCTTTGGAGGCAGTGACGCTGTGATGATGCTCCTGCCCACCCCTGCCTGTGGTTGTGCCAGTGAAGTGGGTGAGCTCAGAGTGGATCCTTAGTGTTAACTAAAATCTCCTCCTCCTACACCGTGCCAGTCTCCTGGGAGCAGGTTTGGGGCAGGTGCTCCTGGGTGCTTGAGGTGGGTGAAGGTTTCACAGGTGCATCCATCCTGATGCAGGTCACCACAGTCCTGCTGGCTTGTGGAGGCTCACACAGGGAGGCTGCAGGTCCAGCTTCATGGGAGAGGTCAGTCAGCATTTCCAGATCCTGCAGGGAAGCCTCTTGCTGAGGTCTCTAATCCTTCAAGTGCCACTGTTCAGCAGAACTTGGAGGAAGTCCTTCCCCTGAGTTTCCAGTAAATACCAGCCCAGGACGTGCTAATGACAGCAGAGGATGTGTTCCATCTGTTTGATGAACGACTTGGTAGATCTGGATGGGTGGGGATATTCTGTTGACCAGCTCAGAAAAGCCAGTGCTGGGGGATTTCCCACATGGGAACACGCAGTGGAGTTTCATGCCATGCCTCAGCACTGAATTACAGTCCTCATTCAGCAACCCTTGGCTGCCTGTCCCAGTGCTGCCCACTGTGCCATTCCCCTGCTGCCTGTTTGCAGAGAGATGAACTGGGAACGGATCAGGCTGAAAAGAAACCTTATTTATTTATTTTGATTCCTCCAAGGCAAGATGGACTCCTCTGTGCCTTTGCCAAGATGGGCATTGATGTCACAATGGCCTCCTGCTGGCAAGGCTGAGCCAAACTGGGTACCTGCTGACTTTCCACTGCAGCACGTGAGCCCCGTGTCCTCTGGCTGTAGGGGAGATCTTGAGTGTCCCTTGTCTCTGCTCCCTCAGTCTGTCCAGCTGCAGTCCAGCACATCCCAGGGCTGGTTTTGCTGTTGGTTGCCCATGTGTGATGCCAAAATACAAATTATTTGTGAAACAGCAAAATAATCCTTTGTGCTGGCTGCTGGGAGTACTGTGTGCACATCTGTATCTATAAGGTTTTTCTGCCAAGATACTTGAAATAGTATGAATTTCAGCAGGGGGCCAGGTGTATTAATAGGAGTGCTCTCATTTAGCTTCCTCCCTGGACCACAGGAGCGTGTAATGGGGGAATTGAGCCCTCAGTCAGCACTGGGTGTTCTGCAAGGCCTCCGTAGGTGTTCCTTGATGTTGCATTTTTTGCTCACTGCAGCCTGGCTCTTTAGGAAACAGCATTAAAAAGAGATTCCTGGGGATGTGTCTGGGACAGGCAGAATTGAGGATGGTTGTCTGCCTCCCTCTCCACACTGAAACCCTCTTGTGTTGCCCCCAGGAGCAGAGGGGCAGGGACCATTCTAGCCAGCTCTCAAATCCAGTATTAATCCCAGATGGATGAGCAGCTTTATTCTTGTTACTGGTGCTGCTTTTCCATTCACCTCCACTGCCTTTTTCCCTGCTGAGAGATTCAGACCGTGTGCGTGAGCATCTCCAAAAACATTTACTATCACCAGTTGGCTTCATCATAAATGATGAATTTGGGCTCCCAGCTTAATTTACCCAGGGAAGCTCGTTTGCTTTCGCCTTGATTAGAGCTCGCCCCAGCACAGCAAGGGTGGCTGGGAAATGCCACCCACGCCGGGGTGTCAAAATGCCTCTGAAACCATCCAGGAGCCGGGAAGCCAAGAGGAACTGGAGCAGCTTGCGTGTCTCCAGGCCATCAAAGCTCACCCTTGGGGCTGGGGAGGATGTGCAGAGCGCGGATGAAACGCTGCATCCTGCCTGCCCCATCCCTGCTGGATCCGGCCGTAGGAGCGGAGGAAGTTTTCCTGCTTAGCAGGGTGGGGAGGCCTCACATCTCAGCCTTTATTTAATTTGCAGGTGATAAAAGCGTCGCTTCCCTGCCCGGCACGTCTGAGCAGCCAACACGTTCAAACGCTTCCCATTCCGCAGGGAATTTGCATCTCCCTGAGGGCAGCGCAGGATTTATGCAAATAGGCAGATGAAAGACGGTCAGAGCCAAAGTGTGCTCATGAGTAAGCGTTTCTGGGCACTTCCTGAGCAGTCAGGTGCTCTCTCTTTCCAACCTTTTCGTCTTTTTGGGGAGGAGCGGCGTAGTGATGCCGACTGCTCCTCTGGCCCCAAAAGGACTGTGTGATGATCACCTCCCTGTTGTCCCAAGAGGACCAGTCTGGAAAGGTGTTTTGGGGTTGCAGCATCCCTGTGGTTGGATGTGGCAGTCTAGTAACAGTCCCCGTTTGATGAGGGTGCAAACAGGAACCTTTATTGAAACTACAACATACAATATATATGTTCAGGAAATGAATATTCATCCCAGGATTTGACTTTTGCTAAATATGGGAGGAGATATTACAACTAGGGGATAACATTGGGAGGAGACATTATAACTAGGAGATAACACACTATTAACTATGGAGAGACATATGGTAATGGACACAAGCTAGAAAACACAATGCAGTCTTCATCCAGGTTCAGGATGTATCCACAAAGTCGAGGCAGCTTCATACATCTTGGAGACTGGAAGGCGACAGAGATTCACAGTCTTTTATCTGTCAAGAGATGTCCATTCAAGGTTCTCCCAAGGTCTCCTCAACATCCCTGTTAACTCCTTCATTACCAAGCGGTTTTGTATTCCAACAGTTGGATTGGTTTTTCTTTCCATGGGATGTGATATCCCCACTTGAAGTGATGCTCCATAATAGCACTGTAGGCAGGATGGGTTTCCTCCTTGTCCTGCCATTCCCTTGAGGATGTAGTCCTTCTCCTTCTGTGATCTCCAAAGTCACCCAGGCACAGGCCATCACAGCCAGCTGGACTGTGTTGCATGACCTTCTCCTTGCTTTCCCTACTAGGATGGAAGGAGCAGAAAGGACCATCATCCTTACAGCAGCTTTGACATGAGATTTTTGCTCATGCAAATCCTGGCAATTTCCCTTCCTGAGATGCCAGGGCATTTGCTGGCACTTACAAAGCCACTGCTGGAAATCCTTCCTGTGAATGACAGGAATAGGACTGGATGACTTTTCATCTTCTGTATTGAAAGATAGTTCATATAAGTGTAAGAAGCATCAGGATCTGTATAGTTTGCCATCCTTTTTTTAGCTGGTTTCGCCTCAAACAGCGGCTGGGAGCAGCCTTGGCATGCCAGAGCGTCACTGCCTGACAAGTGAGGATGTGATTTTAAATGTGCTTGTCTGGAGTGCCAGCAGCTGCTTTCTGCTCCTGGTGCTCAGATCAGAAGGGTTCTGGCATGGTGGTAATTGGGGAGCCCGTTTTTGGCAGTCCAAGAACACTTTCCATGCTCCAGCATTGTAGGCCTTCGGTCCTAAGGATTTTTCAGCCCATTTTCCCAATTTTCAGAGGGTCCCATTCCAGCAAGGTTTTTTAATACCTTCATTAAACTTGAATCCAGTTTGGCTGCCACTTGAGGAAGAGACAGTCTGGGAGCTGGGTGGAAGCTGATGTGGAGAACCCCGGGGAGGGGTCACGGTGCCACCCGGCCACCCTGACTCTCAGTCACTCATAGAATCTGAGAGCAGTTTGGGATGGAGAGGACCTTTAAAGATTGTCTTGTTCCAAGTCCCTTGCCGTGGGCAGGGACACCTTCCAGTACATCAGATTGCTCAAAGCACCATCCAACCTGGCGTTGACACATCCAGGGATGTGGCAGCCACAGCTTCTCTGGGCAACCTGTTTTGGTGTCTCACCACTCTCATAATAAAAAATGTCTTCCTTATGTTCAATACGAACCTGCTCTTAGTTGAAAGCTGTTGGTTCTTGTACTATCTCTACAGGCCCCAGTAAATAGTTTTTTCTTCTTTATAAGCTCCCTTTAATATGTTGAAAAACCATGATAAGGTCTCCCCAGCCACCAATATCTGAGCTGGAGGAAGAGCCACAGCTGAATTCTCCACTTTTTGAGCCCCTCTGAGCCCAGCTGCAAGGTGTATTTCCAGGGCCTTTGAGTTTCAGGAACTCCGGAGCTGGAAAACAGCCTCAAGGTTCAGATTGGATATTAGGAAAAATTTCTTCACTGAAGGAGTAGTTAAGCATTGGAACTCCTGTGAAGTGAGAGGGTCACTGTCCCTGGAAGAGTTCAAAAAATGAGTAGACATGTCACTCTGATGTGCTTTGGTGGGTATGGTGGTGTTTGGTCAGAGGTTGAACTTTATGATCTTGGACATCTTTTCCAGCTGGAATGATTCTGCAGGTCTGTGATTATGGTTTGCAGACCCTGAGCAATCAGACCTCTGCCCTGCCTTAATCTCCTTCCTCCAAAGCAATGCTTGATCCTCCCTTCTCCTCCTTCCAGTTTGATCCCCCATCTCCCACAGGGACAGAGTGTGAATCAGGCTGAGGACATGGGGCAGTGCTTTACACACCAGGCAGGCTCTGCAGAGCGAGTGGAGACATCGGTGTCCCACCAGCAAGAGCAGCTGCAGCGTTCAGCATTTCATCCCCTTTGATCTTTTGTTTGAAAGAAAACCACCTTTATTTGCTCTGCAAGCTCCCACGAGGGGGATCAGCTCTTGGCACAGCGTCCCTCAGAGCTGGGTTTTTGCACAAGGGCAGAAGGATCAAAGGATTTTGTCCCTGTTGCTGGGGGTGGCCAAGTGCAGGAGGGTGGGAGAGGGTGCAGGATCAGGCCATGCCATAGTCATGCATCCAAAACTGGCAGCTCAGAGGTACCCACCTTTGTCCCTAGAGCTTTGCTGACGTGCTGCTTTTGCAGAGCAGTTGTCCCGTGGCAACTGGGGGGGTCGTGCTGTGGCTTTTTGCTGGAGCTGAGGAGTTTTCTGGAAGAAGGTCGTGGGGAGAACCATCTGTGCAGGACCTGGGCTCAATGGGATGAGCCAGGAGCAGGCTGTTTTCCCATCTCCCTTCTCTTGCTCCTTGGTTTCATTATCCTGACTGACACCCATCATGCTTCCCTCCAGTGTCTCTCCATGTTATTAGTAGCCCTGAGGGGACACTTCTCATCTGCATGCAGCATCTGTGTCCCATCCTGCTGGAAAAGGGACATCCCTGGAAGGGCTGTTCCAAGGGGTGGTTTCTGCTGTTAAGGTCAGGGCTGGTGAGGATGAGGAGGAGCCAACCCAGCGTTTTCCATGCAGCCCTGTCCCCATGGGCTGGTGGTTGCCTGCAGCAAGTGCTCTGCTGTCCTCCACAACAAACAAGAGGTCTGGTGGTGTTGCCACCCCCCAGCAGGCTGTCATGGTATGTGTGACCCTGTCTCTGTGGCATGAAATGTGTAGACCAAATACTGCAGAGCAAGAGTGAGATGGTCTGGGAGGACAGCCTCTTAGAGCACAGGATCTGGATGGTGGGGGAAGCTCAATGACCCACAAAGTCCATCTAAACCTGGTGCCATTGATGTGGAGAGGCCTTTCTCCAGGGCATGGCTTCTCTGGACAGTGCCACCAGACAAGATGTGTCCATGGGGTTTATCACACGCAGAGCATGTTTTGTCCTGTGTTGCATCCCCAGCATGTCATGGGGCTCTATTTCAACACTTGTCTGGAGGTCAAAATCCACCTGTTGGGTAGACTGAGTCCCCTGGAGCCCCCTTTCTTCATCAGCCCGTGTCCACCAAAGCCACTGCAGCGTCTCAGCGCCAGGGGTTGTGCAAGGGACACCGATGACGCACAGGGCTGTGGTGGCCTTGGGTTAGGTCTGCTGGTGACCTGATGTGGAGGTAAGGCCACGTGGTGTAGGGACATCTTCCCACTGGCATGTCACCACCAAGCAGGGACATGCCAAATAGCAAAGTTCAGGTGTGGTGGAACACGCAGGCTTTGAAGACCAAGGGGCCAAAATGCTGGTGCTGCTGGGGTAAGCAGTGGGAAAACTAAATGCAGGCTCTACCTCTCCCAAAAACAGCCACCTCAACACAGGTTCAAGTTGTACTTCAAAGGGGAGGTCGTGACAGCCCCTCCATGCCCTTCCCAGGAAGGTGCTGCCGCCTGTGCTTCTTGTGTTCACCCTGAAAGAGGCATCTCATTCCGCCCTCACCCCCGAATTTCGCCGCTCAGACACCTGCCATGAGTACTAAATTCACTGAAAATGCTGTGAAAAACCACAAGAAAAGATGAGCAGATGTTCAGCCAGGCCAGAGATTTGGGGTGGGAGAGACACGTGGCAGTGACAGTTGTTGGGAGGGACCACTGGAGTCAGCTTGCCCCTCTACGTATGTTTTGGGACAAGGATGCTGCTTTGCGGTTCTTTTCTTTCCAAGGATGCAAGGCAGGAATCCTGGAAATGCCCCATGAGATGCAGAATTCCATTTTCTTCCTTATTCCTCTGGCCAAAAGAAATCCCTTAAGGATGGTGGGAGCTGACTCCAGTATTTGGGGTCCCTGACTTCCCTGTGCATCGGGTGCCAGAGTGTGGGGACCGTCCGTTCCCAAATGACTGAGCCTTTGACCCCCTCCTCAAAAAAACCCCTTTAGGGCACACCCTCTGCAGATCTGGCAGCCAGCCCCAAGCCTGTTACTACTTTTCCCCATGGAGTTGGCCTCTCTTCTGCCTCCCCCCTTTTTATTCCTTTTCTTTTTTCTTTTCCTCCTTTCCCTTCAAATCCAAGGCAGGAAAAGCCTCTGACATTGGCACCACAGCTGTGAGCTCCTCGTGGCTGCTCAAGGAAAACCATGGAGGGGATATCCTGGATCATAAAACCAGAATCTCACTACAAGTGAGGCCACCACCGTCTGCCCACTGGTCATCCACTACCAGGGACAAGAGTGGAAGGGATGTGTTTAGGGCTGTGTTCAGCTGGGGGGTTCCTTTGCCCCCTCCAGTGCTGAAGATTTGGTGCCTGTTTGAGATTTTTATGATCTTTTGGTGGCTGGGTTTCTTAGGGTACAAGAAGGAATTAAGTTAAAAAAAGCCAACCATGGAGAGCTCAGATTTGAGGTGCTTGGAGTGCTTGTGGGGAAAAGATGAAATTCCAGCCAAGAAGCTGGAGCATCTTACGTTTCTTCCAGGGCACTGCCCCATGAGCTCTGGACAGGAGATTCAGCCCTGACACTGGTGGCATCACAGGAATTCTTGTGTCAGCACAGGGTCCATGTCCCACCAGGGTTGTCTACTGGCAACAAAGTGGGTGAGAGGGTAAAAACCTCCCAAAGGACCTTTATAGGCACATTCCACACTGTGCCTCAGCCTCTCTTCAAAGCAAAAAGGTGCAAATAAAAGATAAGACAGGGTCGATCATGTTACCAGGGCCTCTGGTGCATTCCCAGCTTGCACAGTGCTGGGAAGACTGTGCTCTTTTTATCAGTCTGGCTGGCTCGCTGCCTCAGCTTCCCCATTCCTCCCTCCTTCCTGGTCTCCTCAGTGCCTCCTGCTTGCAAATCTCCATGCCAGCATCACGCTGGCATCTTTCCCTGCTGCCTAGAGACTACCAAACTATTCAAATCCAACCAGAGCCGTGAAATCAGGAGCCATACAGCCCCTCTTTTGCAAAATCCCGTGTTAGCCAGCATTTGCCACCCACCAAAAAGGACATGGAGGAAGATGCATGACCTGGTTTATCTTGCAGGTGTGTTTTGGTGGGCTGCCAAGTGCCCCCGGTCGCTGTCCCTCTGTTTTAATCCTCCTTGCTTGCTTTGCTCAGAAAACACCACCTGCAGCAAAAGGCACAACCGAAAAATCAACCCCTAGGAGGGGAGAAAACCCTGCGATGCTTCGAGCCTGGCACATGGTGCTGGGCACTGCTCTGCCCCTGGCAGCAGATACCCCACATCCCCCACAGCACCCAGCACAGCTTTTCTGGGACATCCCCCTGTGCACCTGGAGGATGTGCCGGTGGCCGCTTTGTTCCTCTGCCCCCACCGTCGGGCTCCTGCCGGGTGTTGTGTTTCCGTCACTCTCCTCCCGGACCTTTCCTGTTTCCTTCCGTGCAGATGCGACCGGAGGAAGACTCAGTGTGTTGGCTTTCCTCTGGCTGTGTCCCAGCTGTGGTCACAGGCTGGGGACAGCACTGTGGCTCTCTGCGTCCTGGGACGTGTCCTCCCTGGCAGTGGTGGCACTTGAGTTGGTGGCGTTGGTGACACTGGTGGCAGAGGTGGTGCTGGTGGTAATGGTGACACTGGTGGCAGGGGTGGTGTTGGTGGTAGTGGTGACACTCATGGCAATGGCAGCAGTGGTGACATTGGTGGCAGTGGTCAGAGTGGTGGCAATGGAGGGCAGTGGTGCTGCTTGTCCTGGTGGCAGTGGTCACACTGGTGGCAATGGTCAGAGTGGTGGCAATGGTGTTGCTGCTTGTACTGGTGGCAGTGGTGACAGTGGTGGCAATGGTGGCAGTGGTGACATTGGTGGCAGTGGTCAGAGTGGTGGCAGTGGAGTGGTGGCAATGGTGGTGCTGCTTGTCCTGGTGGCAGTGGTCACACTGGTGGCAATGGTGGTGCTGCTTATACTGGTGACAGTGGTGACACTGGTGGCAATGGTGGCAGTTGGTGGCAGTGGTGGTGCTGGATGCAGTGGTTACTGTGGTGGCAGTCATGATGGTGCTGGTGGTGGCAGTAGTGACTGTGGTGGTGCTGCTGATGCCAGTGGTGATGCTGGTGGCAGTGGTGACATTGGTTGCAGTGGTCAGAGTGGTGGCAGTGGTGGAGCTGCTTGTACTGGTGGCAGTGATGACACTGGTGGAAGTAGTGGTGCTGATCTCCTCAGGTGCATCCAAACCTCATAGTCCTGTTCTCCTTTGTCACACATGCCAGTAGCAGTGGGCACGTGCAGAACTGCTGTGTGGTGATAACTGTGACTACTCAGAGACTTGTGTTCAGTTTTCAGGGTGGTGTAAGCACTTGTTGTGGAGGTGGGATTGGGAGCAGGGAGAGAGGGACTTGATCAGCCTGAAGGGGAAAGGGCTGGTCGATGTCTTGCTACATGGGCTGAAACCAGGAGAGAGGTCAAGGAAATGTAACACAGATGGATGTTTTGTTGGATTTCTCTGAAGGTGAACTTTGAACGGGTGATGTGCTCACTCAAGAGACATCTATATTTATATACGGGTGAGATACATATTGTTTGGGTGACTAAGAGCCTTTGTTCCAAGTCCTGCTGCTAAATCCCACGTGGAGCGACAGATTGGCTCTATAAAGCTTCCTCTTCCTTTTCCTTTGCTTGGGGAGTTGCTGTGTTTAGGAAAACCTGCCTCCACCAGCTGCATTTCACTCTCCTGGGTACCAGCAGCACAGCCTTCGGGTCTGGCATCTGTGTGCTGCTTCAGCCAAGCTCTTCTGATAACTGTGTGAAGAAGATGTGACCTTTATGCATCAAATTGCTGTGAAGAAGAGCAGCCTCATCCCTGCTGTTGCAATGTCTGTCCTTGGACAGGTGGGGCAAGGCCAAGGCATGTGTGTAATGGAGCTGCCTCACTGCAAAGGAGAATTTCAGAGACCCCTGTGATCCCCTCTGATGTGGGATGTAAGACAAGGAAATGATGGCTCAGTAGTCCCCTTCCTCAGAGCATCATCCTTCATTGCTCTCCTGCCACACTGAAGTGCCTTCACTCTGGATTCTCACCAGGCTCTTGGCTGCCCAGGTTCTTTTGGAAGAACCAGAAACTTCCACAATCCTGGCAAAAAAAAATGAATCATAGAATCACTAAGGCTGGAAAAGACCTCTGAGATCATTGAGTCTACCCCAGCATGTCAGGCCCACCACTAGACCCTGTGCCACATCCATACACCTTCTGACCACTTCCAGGGTGATTCCATCACTTCTCTGGGCAGCCTGTTCAAGTGTCTGACCAGTCTTGCACTGAAGAAGTTGTTCTTAATATCCAATCTAAATCTCCCCTGGCACAACTTGAGGCTGTTTCTTCATGCCTTGTCACTCTGTTCCTTGGGAGAAGAGACCGACCCCCACCTGGCTACAACCTCTTTTCATCAAGCTTCTCCCTGATGTGTGCGAGCCTGCCACTGCTGAGCATCCTCATTCAAGGCTTGCTCACTGTGTCCTCACATGCTTCCTCCAGATCCCCCGTAGCACTCAAATCAGAAGGATTTATAGGCACTTGGCAGGTTATTAATATTAGCTGAAATTCCCTTTTCCACATTGTTCTGCCATGCTTAATATGGAGATCAGCTCCTCAGCCTGGAGCGCCGGGGATGATTTGCCATTGAATATCCATTAGGGATTTATGGGCTTCAGGGCTGAATTGCTGGGACGTGTGAGTGCCAAAATACTTGAAACGCTTCCACTGGAGAGAGGAGGCCTTGTGGGAAGGGAGCACTCGCTGTTCTCGTACACAGGCAGCTCCCACTGAACCTCTGTTACTGGCAGTGAGCACACCCCAGCCAGTAAAAACCTGTGTGGGCTGCGGAGCGCCGACGGAGCACGGACTGTGTGTTGGATGATGATGGGGAGTGAGCCCCTGCTCCTGGTGGGCAGCGCTGGCACCAGTGCCCACAGCAGCTCCCAGTCCCACAGGGCTGCTTCAGAGGGTGGGATTAATCCAGGACACGGGTAAACATGGGCATGGTTCATATTAACGTGTCCCTGCAGATGGTTGAAACAAGGTATGAGGTTTGGAGGGAGAACTTGCTGCTTTTCTGTGTGTGCCTCTGGTGGTAGTGTATCAAATCTGAAGGGGCAGAAGATGTCATCAAGCACAGTGGACGAGCCAAAAGCCAAAGGCATTAAAAGGAAAAGCAGAAGATCCTCAAGTCCTTTGTCTCAGAGAAACTGAGTTTGCACGGGGATGATTTGGGGCAGTACATGCTTTCCATCAGCTGGTCCCTTTGAGCAGACACCTGTGGCTGTCCATCCCTCCTGCCTCCCATCCCTTTGGGAGGTTTTAAGATATCTTTTCCTTAAAATGTTTTAAGATGAACCTCGCTGCGGGCATTGGCAGCAGGTTTTCCTTGGGAAACATTCACTCCCTAGGTTGCCAGATCTTTTTGTGGTTGTGCTGGCCCACAGCTCAGCAGCTGGACCTGTAGGAGCCAAGACCAACCCAAAATTACCCTCCAGAAATACCATATGGATTCTTAGCCATGGTGAAATCATCTCAGGGGGAAGCAGACCCCACAAACAAAGTGATGGGTGGGATCATCACTGGCAAAGCATGGCAAACACCAGAGGGAGAACACATTTCCCAGCCTATCTTGCAGGATCATTCCAAGCTTTGAGCAAGGATTCCAGCTGCTGTGGTCCACGTGGGGAGGGTCAGCTACCTTGGGATGTTCAGCATTGTCTGCTATGAATCGTAACTAAAATGCTGCTGGGAGGCAGCTCCCACCTCGCTCCCATTCTTCAACCAAGCTTCCCACCTCCATGAGCTGCTAAAATATGATTTTCTCAGTGGGAACTGGGAATTTTCCCCCAGAATGTCTCACTCATCCCCTGCAGCCCAAGCAGGGTTTGAACTTTGCAGAATATCTTTGCAGGGCTCTGGGGTAGAATTACCCCATTTTTTATGGGCAAGGAAAATTGAGTCAGAAGTGATGGGACATGGCTGATGGGAAAAGTCCGTGATTTTAGCAGCTAGACTCTTCCCCTGACACCTCACCTGGCTTTTTTCCCCTTTGCTATGTGACTTTTTCATTCCTGGGTACCACTGGTGAGGCAGGAGCTGGTGAGCAGGTTGTAAACGCTGCTCAGGTGTGGAGGAGCCTGTTGTCAGCACCCACGTGCTGTGATGAGCTGGTCAGTGCTCAGCTCACCTCCCTGCTCCCACCTGTCTTACTGCATCAGGGTAAAACAATCCAGAAGGGAAAGTTTCTGTCTGGTGGGGCATCATGAGAAGAGGTGAGGGGGTGACTTCTGGCCTGACTCGGGTTACTTATGTGCTTATGGTCTATTTTGAGGCTCTGGCCACATGGCTCTAAGCAGCCTCTGACCCGGGGGAAGGACCAGCTTCAAAGCAAGAGTCTGATGAGTATCAACCTGGGGAGGCACCAGCTTTCCCTCAGCAAGAGCCCTCACCTCCACCCTGGGCCCATCATCTCTTGGATTTTTCAATTTCCACAGTGGGAATCAGTTTGAGGGTTTTTTTGAATTCTTCCCATTGCCATCCTTGAAGGCAGAGGTGCTGCAGGTTGCAGGGCCGGGGTACTTTATAGGGAACGGTGTGCCGGCGGTGTGGGGACGCAGATGAGCAAGGAGAGCAACATGACACATCCATCACTAATGCTGATGAAAACACACACATGTGACCCCCTGCTCTGCACCCTCCCTCCCCAAGAAAGCTCATTTGCAGGCGGCTTAGTTCTCCTAAGAGCATTAGAGGTGCATTTGGTGGGCATGAGCTGCTGGAGCAGTGCTGGGAGCATGTGGCCGATTAGCGACAGCGGCAGCTGGTTTCGGGCACAGCGTGGATTTGGGGTGGAAACACTCATTGTGCATTTCAGGGACGCAAAGGTGAGGTCTGGGGGGACAGGGTGGGTGTCAGGAGATAAGCTTGCATGGCTCAGGTGCTTGAATCCACCAGCGGGTGAGGATGTTGGGTGGCGTATGAGAGAGAAGCCCTTCCCTGCCATGTGCTTCTCCATTCTGTGTGAGTTACCCTCCTCTGGCTTTCCAGTGCCATTTCAGCTCTTCAGGTGATATCAGCTCTTCAGGTGATACCTTGAAATACCACCTCACTTTCCAATCTGATCTTCTGCAAAGATCAGGATGCTCAGGGATGCCAGTAAGGGATGTGGCGAGGTGATGGTGCATTCGAGGGCACCCGCACCAAGCAGGCGCTTCCTTGAGGAGTACACTCTCACCACGGTGTTTCCCTTTCTCCCCCACAGCCTCGCTCCTTGCTGGGATTTATGGAGGTGCTGAGGAGCAGCTCTGAGCCCCGCAGCCCCCGGCAGCGCGCCCCCTGAAGCAGCACCCGGCTGCCTTCCCTCATCCCACCCGGCATCCCGACCCTCCGACCCAACCATTCAAGGCTCCCGTGCATGGATCGCACCCGCGAGGCTCCGCTACCCGACGCCGCCGCCCCGTAGGCTCCCGGCCCCCCGTGCCGCCCCCAAGTACTCCACATACCCCGATGGGGTAACGTGACGGGGGCCACCCTCCCGCCACCACCACCACCACCCCATATGCAGAGGCCTTTCTAGAGCACCCGGGAGCGCGCGGCACCGGAGGCGGCGGCCGCTCGCCGTCGCACACACCGGGGACACCGACACTACAGCAAAGGGATTTCTTTTCTTTTTTTTAATTATTATTATTACCATTAATTTTTTTATTTTTTTTTCCCCTGCCTGGCTTTTTCCCCCCGTGGTGGGGCTTGCGGTGTGTCGAGGAAGCCGGCGCGCTCCCAGGAGCTGGGATTATTTGCACAACGTCTGTATATTGAGTTCTCGATCCTGTTTTTATTTTTGTTTTTGAAGAGCTGAGGTGTTGCCGGGAGGTGGGTTTTTTTGCCCCTCCACGTCACACTTTCCTTGGGTTTTTTTCCCCCACCACCATCAGCACCACCTCAGCCTCCCCGTGTCCCACCATGGCCCGGATGAACCGCCCTGCGCCCGTGGAGGTCTGCTACAAAAACATGAGGTTCCTCATCACCCACAACCCCACCAATGCCACACTCAGCACCTTCTTGGAGGTAAGGAGAGGAGGCTAGAAGGGAGGACCAGGGTCCAACTGCACCTTTTGAGGAGTGAAAGCTGATTGATTCTGAGATGCAACCAGGATCAGTCCGTGTAGATCAGGCAGTGACACATCCCCTTTGGTACCATGGCCCCTGGTGGCATCCCTGGTGGCGTCCTGAGGCAGTGGGTCTGATCACTGCTTTTTGGGGTGGGATGTTTTAGAGGACTCCAAGCATGATGTTTGGGCACAGTAGAGATGGAGCAGAGTTTCCCCATTGCTGTTGCATCCCCTGCTAACCCCACCAGCACATCACATCACGGGGCTTTGCAGCCATGCACACACACAATCCCCAGCATCACCCAGCACCTCAATAACGACTTCTCATCCCAAATATCCCAGTGTATTTCCAATACTTAGAGTGTGTCGGGTGATGTTGGAGGGCTTGGTGTTGCATGAGCCATCAATTGTGCCCTGCCTGGGCATGCTGCCCCTGGCACTACCAGCAGCTGTGTGAGTGCCACCAGCTCAGAGAGCCACAGGAAGGTTGACTGTGCTTTGGGGACACCCACCCCATACCCTGCACACTGTGGGGACCACACCAGTGGGAAAGGAGAAAAACTCCCCTTTCCTCCAGCCTCTCAGATTTTTGGCTGAGTTACAAAGCGTGTGGGGGGTTTACCACGGTCTGGAGAGCTCACACGGGGAACAAAGGAGGTGGATCATTGGTGGGGATGATCTCATGGTGCCCAGCGAGGTCGGTACACCGGCACCTAATCCGGGGGCAATCCTTGTGCTGGGCAACAGGCCATGCTGGAAACAGCCCAAGTGCCACGCCTGGGCCCGCAGGGTGTTGGAGTGATGATGGGATACGGCAACGAGGCTGGGAAGGAGGCCCTGAGCCATCTGTGAGATGCAGAGTATGATCATCATGGAGTCTTACAACCCCCCCAGGCCACCTCCCCACCTGCATTTCTCCTGTGTCTGCAGCAGGAGTGTGACCTCACCAGGCACAAATGGTTCCTTCTTCAGGGAGCTTGCACCCATCGTGGGGATGTTTCTTTGCCTGGGGTGTGAAGTCTCTGCTGGTGTGGTTGTCAGGGCTTAAAAATAAATGGCCCCATTGGCACTCGTGACTCCAAGGAATCATGAAGGTGCTGCCTGAAAAATCCTACTGTGGCCACATGAGTTTGGTGCTCTGGGATTTCATATTACCTTGTGACTCCCAGGCTGGGTGAACCAATGGGGGTCTACTCAAGGTTCCAGAGATGGGGCATGGTGCTGTTTTAGGCTCTGTAGTTGTCTGTGTGGTTGTAGCAGGGCTCAGATACGTTGGGGTTAACGGGGTTGCAACTGGCAGGGTTTATTCAAACCCCTCCTACCCCTTCCCTCCTCAGGACCTGAAGAAATACGGTGCCACCACGGTTGTGCGAGTGTGTGAAGTGACCTATGACAAGACCCCCCTGGAGAAGGACGGCATCACCGTCATGGTAGGTGGGCAGCAGGGGTGGGCCCAACGCTGCTTAAATGTCTCATCCCTCGGGGCTGCCGAACACCCCGACAGACCAAAGCAGCACCACGCTCGCTCAGGAGCAGAGCTTGAAACCCAGCTGAGCCGAGCTGAGGCTGGTGCTTTCAAAAAAGAAGTGCTGCCCACGCACCCGAAACTGTGACTCATCCTCCTGAGTCGGCAGCTGCCTCCCCTGCCTGTTGCTGGGGCTTTAAAGCATCCAGGGCTGAGAGCACCTGATCCCACGTGGAAGATGCGCGTGGTTCCCATTTCCCCCGGCGTTATCTTATCCTGGGGCGGGGGCATGAGGGTTCTCTGCTCTCCCAGCAGCCGGCTGCTGCAGCTGGGGGGATGAAAGGGAGCAGGCAGCAAGCTGGGAAAGGCGGAGCAGGCAGCTGCCTGCGCCGTGTCTTGGCTGATAAGTAATTGGAGATGATGTCAGGCATGATTGCCCTGCCAGGAAGCTCAGCTCCAGCTGGAAAGTGAGGCTCTGCTCATTATTTAGGGAAGGATTTGGAAGTGCCTCGTGTCTGCCAGGGTGGTCCTCTGTGTGTAGGTCCTCTTTATATAGCTCTCTGTGTATAATCTATATCCTGGAGAGAAAGCTGTATCCTAGATCCTCAGGGATATAGGTGGATTATCCTGTGTCTCTCTAGATACAGGTCCTGCAGATACAGATGTCTCTAGAGAAGATATCTTTGATAGTTTTATCCCACATTTAGAATTCATATGTTGGAGATCATATCAGCTCACCTACACACCAAATTCTGCCATTTACCCCATTTCTAACTGGAGTCCTCCAACTTGGGTTTCTGTATCTAGGATATATGTGCCTCTCCACATCTCTTATACAGAGATATGTCTATATATAGAATATGGTTTATATAGGGAGTTAGAGAAACTATGTAAGACACTATGTAGCTTCTATATCAAAGTTTCTATAACCATATAGAAACTATATAAGGTAAATCATAGAGAGAGATATCTATATCCTAGATATCTATAGATAGTTGTATCTATGTAGCTATAGATATATCTCTATATTTAACTATATAAAATATATCTATATATATTTCAGATATGTATATCTTGGTATATATATTTGGTGTATACATTTTTGGTGGACCTATATATAATTTTTATACACGTATGTTGGTGTATATATTTGACATATATATATCTATATATCTTGGAACACAATAATTATGAGGAGCAGTTGAGGGAGCAGAGGGTGTTTAAACTGAAGAAAAGAAGGCTTAGGGGAGACCTTCTCTCTCTACAACTCCCTGAAAAGAGGGTGTTTCCAGGTGGAGGTTGATCTCTTCTCCGGGCTATCCAGCAATAGGAGAAGAGGAAATGGCCTCCAGATGCAGCAGGGGAGGTTTAAATTGGATATTAGGAAAAGTTTCTTCACTGAAAGGCTTGTCAAGCACTGGAACAGGCTGTCCAGGGAAGTGGTGGAGTCACCATCCCTGGAGGGATTTAAGAGACAAGTAGATGTGGCACTTGGGGACATGGTTTAGTGGTGGCCTCAGCATTGCTGGATCAGTTGTTGAAACTGATGATCTCAGAGGGCTTTTCCAACCTTAATGATTCTATGATTCTGTATTTAGACTGTCCTTGTCTATCCAGTCCCTTTCTTTGGGGAACAGGCACAAGCTGAGCTGCTGTGGTGTGCCTGGGTGCCAGCATCCACAGCCACTGTCCCCACACCTGCAGAAGTCCTGTCCTAAGCACACTCCCTGGGTGCTTTGGGTGCCTCCTGTGCTTTTAGCTCCTCCATGTGCCACAGGGAATCCTCAGCAGACTCTCAAGCTGATGGCAGTTACCGAATCCAGCCACCCTGGTGGAGCAGGTCCAGAGTAAGCCACAAAAGACCAGAGGACAGGAGCACCTGTGCTATGGAGACAGGCTGAGAGAGCTGGGAGTGTTCAGCCTGGAGATGAGAAGGCTCCAGGAAGACCTTAGAGCACCTTCCAGCACCTAAAGGGGCTGCAGGAAAGCTGGAGAGGGTTTCTGACAAGGGCAGGGAGTGACAGGACAAGGGAGAATGTCTTTGAACTGTCGGAGGGCAAGTTTAGAGTGGGTATTAGGAAGTTTTTTACAAAGGGTCTTATAAGAAAGACATTGCCAAGACCTGTAGTGATGGGGCAAGGGGCAATGGTTTTAAACTGAAAGAGGACAGGTTTAAATAAGACATAAGGAAGAAATTTTTTATCATGAGGGTCATGAGGCACTGGCACGCGTTGCCCAGAGAAGTGATGGATACTCCATTCCTGGAAGTGTTCAAGGCCGGGTTGAATGGGGCTTTGAGCAACTTGGTCTAGTGGAAGGCATCCCTGCCATGGCAGGGGGTTGGACTAGAGGATATTTGAAGGTCCCTTCCAACCCAAGCCATTCCATCATACAACGATTTTGTGGTGTGGTGTGTCATCCCCCGTGCAAGCCTGGTGACCTGCACTCATGGCTGAAATGGTGCTTTCCAGGCACTGTAGGGAGGAGGTGGCCTTGCAGGACAGGCACAGGCAGTGCAGGGTGGGTGGCTCAAGCATTACAATACTCTGAAGCCCACCCTGCTCCTTTCTTAGCAAATCCCAACAGAAATCACATTCCCTGTTCAAACACTGAGATGAAGCAGCTTATTTTGCCATCTCACACCAGGGATGACTCCAGCACAGCATCTTAGTGACTCACTCCTCAAAAATTAGGATTAGGGCCCCATGCCTCCCACCCTTCAGGGCTCACCAAGCCACATCCCCTCCAAGTGATGCTGCCCTGCCCATCCCTCTCTTCCACTTCTGCACAGCCCACGGGCCATGCTCCTTCTGCCAAACCTTATTTTGGGAGAGAAATCCCCATTTTGGTTCACATATCCCAGGGCCAAAGGGGTATCTAATGCAGCACCTGTTCTACCCACTTCCTCACTGAGCCCAAATTTTGAGCCCCTGCAGCTTGAGGATGAAGCTTGGAAGAAGATGGGTTTGTTTTTGTTTTGGTTTGGGATTTTTTTGTCCCTTAACAACAACTCCTAAAAGATGATGTTTAAATGGCCCCATTTGGAAGGATCTGTCTCCCTTTGACTTTCCCTCGGGCTGTGTTAGGGGGTTCACATACCATCCTTTCAGGACTTGTGTGTTCCCCTTCCCCTCCATGTGTTGTAGGAAGCTGAATTTCGGCACTGCATCAGTCTTTGAGATTTCAGCCATCTCCAAGCCACCTTTGCTCAGATTCCCTGCAACGTGGCTTTGCCCTCCCAAGAGCTGGAATTAGAGAGAAAGTGGTGGGAGAGGAGGATGGAAGCCACATTGCCCCAGAGCTCATCTGAGTGGGGAGGGTGCAGGGGTGGCCCTTCTGGTCTGCAGGGGCAGGAGGTCATGGAGACCATGTTGTAGATCCTTTAGGTGATCCCAAAAGCTGAACGTGCCCATAGGAAATGGGAAGAATCCCAGACCTAGACTTGTACAGCTTCAAACCTTGAGCTAATGCAGCCAGGGAATTTCTGTAATGCTGAGTGGTGCCACAGAGTCCCACAGAGCTGCACCATGAGCCAGGTTCCTGACACACGCATCCAAGGACCCAAAGAGAGGCACCCTGAGTGAAAAACAACCCCTCAAGAGTCTTGACAGTGTTTCTCTCTCCCCCTGACCTTGCAGGACTGGCCTTTTGATGATGGAGCACCTCCTCCCAGCAAGATAGTGGAAGATTGGCTCAACTTGCTGAAGACCAAGTTCTGCGAGGACCCCGGTTGCTGCGTGGCCGTGCACTGCGTGGCCGGCCTGGGGCGGTGAGTCCGAGCCCAGCACCCCTCCTGCCACCCCAGCCAGGAAGGGAGGAGAGGGAAAACCATGCCTGCGCTCCTCCTTCCCTTCCCCAGTCCCCCTCTGAGCAGGGTTTTGTGGGAATAGGTGTTGGAATACAGAGTGGGATCTGCTGCCTCAGCTTCTTCCTTGGGCTTTAAATAATGGGATGTCAGCTCTTTGGGCTGCCTGGCTGAGGAGTGATCACCACTGCCTTTGCCTTTCAGTGCTCCTGTCCTTGTTGCACTGGCCTTGATCGAGAGCGGGATGAAGTATGAGGATGCCATCCAGTTCATCCGACAGTAAGTCAAAGGGTGTTGGGGGAGAAAAGAACCCCTCGCTGAGGGAACAGAGATCTGATGTGGGTTTTTTGGTTTTTTGATTTTCTCTCCTTTGGGGGAAGAAAAGGGAGGTGTTGTCATCGAGCACTCTGTGCCTTTAAATCAAGGCTGGGGCAGCAGCTGGGAGCCCCCCTGGGAGGCTTTTGGCAGTCACCCCACCTCTGCCCGCTGTGTTTCCTCCCCAGCTCTCCATGGGAGTCTCTCCATTGTCCTGAGACTCCCAGAGCCAAGGAGAGAGAAAAACTGCTGTGGTTAGTGCCTGTCTCCATCCTTGAAGGATGCATGTGTCCTCAGCCTCCAAAATCCCTGCCTGCTCCAGGAAGAGGGGTTTCAGCACCCTCCCAGGGGTGGTTTGGGATGGGGAGGTCTCCTGCCACACCGCTGACTGTGCTGGCCCTTCTCTGTCCCCGCAGGAAGCGCAGAGGAGCCATCAACAGCAAGCAGCTGACGTACTTGGAAAAATACCGACCAAAGCAGAGACTCCGATTTAAGGACCCTCATAACCACAAGAACAAATGCTGCATCATGTAAACCTCAATGACCTCTTGCCAAAACCCGTGCACACAGGCACCCGGGCACTCGCACACATCCCATCCCGTCACCCCCTCGCCCAGCCCTGTGCTCCCCACGTGCCACTCCCACTGCCAGGGCTGGCGTGGGGCCACACAGACCATCCACCAAGTGTGTTCCAGCACCCACAGCACAGCCCCAAAATGGGCTGTTCTCTCCAGCTGCGGCCCCGAGGAAGGAAGGCAGCGCTGCCCTTCGACTCTTGGCATTAGCAGGCAATGAGTTCGTGCAGTGGTTGTTCATCGCCTTCCTCCTCCTCCCTCTCCCCTCCCATTGCACTGAGAGGGGCAGGCGAAGGGTGCTTGGTTTGGGGTGATGCAAGCAGGGCTGTGCCAGCTTAGAAGGGATGGGGAGCAGGAGGGTCACATCACCCCTGGAAAAACCCTTTTCCCACCTCTCCCCCATAAATAAGGGCTGCAGCACCGGGGATGGAGGTGGGGATGGCGCGGTGACCTTGGGGGAAGGTGGTGGTAGCAGGGAGAGGTGACAGGGACTTTGAACTCAGTGCTGGCCTTATGACATTGGCTGAGCACTGTTCCCTTTTCCCTGGCTCCTCTGCCACTTCACCATCTCCCTCACTGCCAGCCAGGATGCTGCAGATGGGGCTCACTAGGGGTTTGCTGCAGTGAAGGCACAGCCACTGGGGAACTCGGGGACCACGTCAGGGCTTTGAAGCACCAGCTTTGCCAGGATGTAGGGTCAGCACTCGATCCCCCGAAGTGTGGGATGCCCTTATTTATAGCTTCCAAATTCAATGCACAGGGTGGTGGGTTCTCTGCTGTCCCCATCTTTGAGTCGTGGTGCAAACCCCAGTTCTGGGAGCGATGCCCTGGGGACACAATGTGCATCTCAGGGCACATCCATGTCCTCCACCACTGCGTTTGCTGGCCAGGAGGCTGAGCTGCATCTTTCTTAGGGGGATTTTGGGTGTTCCTGACAAGAGCACATCACCAAATGTTGCACCTGCCTTTCCCATATCTGTAACAAGGCACCTGACACCCCAAACCCCCCCCAGGTTGTGCGCTGGTGGGGTGGACTCAGAGCTGCCCCTTAGCTGGGACATAAAACATCTCTCAACTTTCTGCCTTTGAACACTTGCAGCAGCTGGAGCAGTGGGCACATAGGGGGTGTGGGAGTGTTTGTTCTTTTAACAAGGATAAAAAAAAAATTTGCTAATTAAAGAAAAAAAAAAAACTTTAAAAAATACCCTGTTTGTCTTCCGCACGTCCTCTGGCCTTTCTTTCCCCCGTTGCTGCCCAGTGGAGCCCAGGAAGTGACCCACGGCCCCCCAGACTGACCCCCAGCACCCGGTCACAGCTGGCTGCCATGCACTGTCACCAGGGCATACCTGTGGCCCAGAGGATGCTCCAGGTATCCTTTGGACTTGCTGCTGCTCGCCCTCAGCTGCAGAGGATCCCAGTTGTTGGGGCAAGGAGGCCTGGTCATCCACCTTGTGTGGTTTTAGGCTGCCTGACTTGTGCTGCCTTCAGTGCCCTGTGTTGGGTATCACCAAAGGTTTGTGTGCCTTCTGTAATGTAGGTATCAAGAGACATTTGCTTCAGAGGGTTCATCCCTCGAGGGGGGTGGTGAGGAAGGCTGGTTAGACACTTTTAGTACCTGCAAGAAGGGTAGGGGATGGCTTTCTACCACAACATGGGTGGGCAGAGAAGTTGTTTGTAGCAGTTTCTAGCACCACTTCTGCTGTCCCAATGGGAGCCAACCCCGCTGCACATCAGAGATGGCCAAGTGATGTTGGGACACTCCACACATGTGTTCCTGGAGTTGTCATGCCACACACCTTGGGCCTGTCCAAACCTCCACATTGTGGGACAGCCTTTAGCCCCTTGAGTTTCTCCTGCCCTATTCCAGGCTGTTGGTTCTCATGAGTTGTGGAGAGGGCAGCAATGGTCGAAGGGTGTGCGTTGGTTGGGAAAAGGGAGAAAGTGGGGCTGATGAAAAGGGCCTGAACCTGTATTGGAGCACCCTGCTGGGTGGGTCACCATTCCCTTCCTGCCTGGGTCTGTCCTGCTGCTAAAATAGGTGCTGCTTCATCCCCGGCGACATAGGAGGTAGCTTGGCATTGCAACAGGGAGAGCCTCTATCCCTCCTAGCCAGGAAATCTCGTGATCCCATGTCCTTCCTTGTGGGAACGTTTGCTTTGTAGGTTTGGAGATGTTTCTGCCCTGGCAAGACAAGGAGAAGGTCTCCTCACCTGTGCCCATGGGAACATCACATGGTACACTGCCCAGGGCAAGTGGTCCAGGGGTTCAGACATGATGCCTTTGAGTTGGGAGTCGGGCTGGGGACAGAGAGGCTTCAATTCAGCCTCTGTTGGCCCCTCCTGCACAAGAGTTATCTCGGACCTCAGCTTGGTGGGCTGGTTTGGGGGAAACATGAGGACAGGCTTTGCTTTATGTAGCATCAACCCAATCACCTTAAAAACAGGGAGTTTAGAGCAGTCCTTGACCTGGTATAATCTATGTGGCCAATTCTTGAGTGCCTCTGGCTGGCAGAGTGGCATCTTGATATTCCTCAGTTTGTGACTTACTGCAAAAAAAACCCCAAATCATGCTGCTTTAATTGTTCTTTTTTTTCTTTTTTTTTTTTTTTCATGGGTATCTCTCCCTCTCTCCCCCCACACCCCATTCAGGAATGTGCTGTCACCTCCCCATGTGCTGTTCCATGGACAGGACACCGTGGCAGCCCAGGAGCTGCTGTCCTTGCCTGAAGGACTGAATCCAGAGTTTTTCCAAGTTGGACTGCCAAATACTGGGGATTTTCTTGATAGGGACTTGGGCTCCTTCCTATGAGATATCAGATCCTCAATGTTTCAGCCTACAGAGGGTTACAAAAGTAACAGACTGGGGAAATTGGATGCTCTTCCAAGAGGGATTTGGGTTAAAAATCTCAAGGAAGAGCTGAAGACGAAAGTCTTCAGACAGTTGGACAAGAGGGAAAGTTGAAGTTCAGTAGACAAAACACCAGAGTGAGGCCGAAGGGCTCCTGGCTTGGGCCAGTCTTGGGGTCTCTCCTTGTATGTTAATTCTCATTACACCTTAAATGCCAAGATGTTGAAAGGAGCGCCTTGAAAATCATGTATTTGCCAATTCTGTTATTGCTCATTGTTTCCATTGTGTCCTGGCAGATGTCATAGGGAACAGACACCCCATGGCTTTGGCTACAAACCAGCCACTTCATCCTGCCCTTTCCTGCAGAAGCAAAGGCTAAAACTGGATTTTACACCTCCTCATGCCTATCCATCCCTTCACCCCCTCCATGGAAAGCCACTGTCTTTCCCCAGTCTGCAGGGACAGGGCTCAAGACTGGTAGCAGATACTACGGAGACCCAAGGGATGGCAGAGCAGAGATGACCCAGCCATCAAATCAGGAGCTTGTGGGCTTTACCCAGGAATCAGTCATGGTTGAACCTCGTGTGGGGGAATAAATCTGAGCAGGAATTCATGGCTGTGTCCTCTCACACGTGTGCTCTTGTATGTCCCTTCTGTCGGTTTTCCAGTCAGAGGGGAGCGCTGGTGGGAAGACAGGCAATGTGGCCATCACTAATGTCCAGCTCTTCATTGAAGGAAGTTCTGTTGACACATATTTGAAGACTTTGCATTTGTAAATTCCTCGGATGAGTCTTGAAGTGAGGCTGACACTGGTGCTTGGGCTGGAAGCTTTGGATGGGGAGGTTTATGAGGAACAGATTTCCTGAGAAAGCAGAGTCTTCCTCTATCCACAAAAGGAGTCATTTTTTTTTCTTTTTTTTTTTTTTTCATTGAATTTGTTTGGTTTTTATTAGTCCCAGTGGGAAAGCACACAACAAGATTCGTGACTTCCATGCAGTTTCCAAGGTCTTACATCTTAGTTGCTTCCAGATCGCCGGGTAGGTGCAGTTTGGAGGGTGGATTTGGATGGGATACTGTCTGGTGGGAGCAAAATGAGGCTGGTTTCTTGACACAGTGTGGGAGTCCCGGGCTGGCTGTGGTCCTGCTCACAGGCTCAGGCAGACATTCCCGGGAAGGGGGGCGTTCCACCACACTCAGCTCCCCTTCAGATGATGATCTCTCAATGAACTCTCCACTTCCCTGCTGTTCCTTTCTGTGCAACAAAGAACTGCATATTTTCCTTTTTAACCCCCTGGGCAATCATAGTAGTATGTAGATTAAGCCCAGATGACTTTTTGTTGTTGTTGGTTTTGTTTTTGGGGTTTTTTTTGGTCTGAGCCATTGCTAAGTTATTATACCCAATGCTTTTTGTATCAGATGGCACCACTTTGAATATGCAGATGAGGTATAGGATCTTGACACTTTATAACCTTTTTAAAAAGAAACTTGTCTGTTTACTTAACGTCTTGTGTAAAAAGGAAAAAAAAATGTATGCCTTCAGTAATCACTTTTTGGTTGTTGTTTTTTGAGTTTTATGAAATTATGGTGGTTACACTCCAGCAGCAAAATAAAAAGCATTCACCGTTTTGTACATCCCTGCGTGCCTGGTGCTGCTAATGGGAGTTACCAGGATGAGGGAGGCAAAGACAGAGCCAGACTCTGGCCAAGGATATGGGAGGGTTGTTCACGTTGGAGAAGGGAAGGCTCCAGGAAAAACCTTAGAGCCCCTTCCAGTAACTAAAGAGCCTACAAGAGAGCTGGAGGAAGACTTTTGCAAGGGCCTGGAGTGACAGAACAAGGAGAAATGGCTTCAAATTGACAGAGGGTAGGTTTAGATCAGATATTACAAAGAAGTTTTTCCCTGTGAGGGTGGTGAGGCCCTGGCACAGGTTCCCCAGAGAAGCTGTGGCTGCCCCATCCCTGGATGTGTTCAAGGTCAGACTGGATGGGCCTTGGAACAACCTGGTCTAGTGGAAGGTGTCCCTATTGATGGCAGGGAGTGGGACTAGATGGACTTGAAGGTCCCTTCCAACTCAAAACATTCTGTGATTCTATACCCAGTAAAGCGTGGAGTCCACCCAGAGGAGACATTGCACACACTCTACCAGATCTGGTCAGTGCTTCACCACTGCAGAGACCACTGATCAGACATGAAAACAGGCTTTGCTCATGAAATCAGTTGGGTTTTTAACTGCCCCTGATGAGTAAGGACGGCAAGGACCAGAGTCTGCATGGCAGCAAAGACAGCTTGCATGAACTGGCTGGTGAGCAAGGAAAGCTGACACAAATTGTGTGATTTCTTGATTAATTACACAGAGTTGGGTGGGAGAAGGGGGATGAAGCTCCCCTTGTGCTGCTGTAAGCTCAGGAAGGGTTTTAAGCCAGATGCCAGCTTGGAAGAGGGTAGAGTTGAAGCGGGGTGGTGTGGCCAGAGCTGTCCTTAGATTCCCCCAGCAATTCCCAAGTGCCTGACAAGGCCGATCCTTATCTTCTGAAAGGCTTTGAACCACGCAGCTGCAAGGGGCACTGCCTCTGCTGTTGTGCAAGAAGCAACGGGGGGGCCTTCAATCAGCCTAATTGCTGCCTCAGCTCTCCACCAGGAGGGCCAGGGGGGACTGCAGAACACGGCTGTGTGTGCTGGAGGAACACCCACCTGCACTCCTGCCTGTACACGCTGTCTCCTACCGCCGGCATTCCTCCTTGCTATCCGTCACCGAACAACGTGCACCCCTTTGCAGGCCAGATCCCAACTCCTTGTAAGGCTGCTGCCACTCCATGAACAAGGTTCCTGCCCTCCCTAAGAAAGTCCATAAAATTGGGGGTTTATGGGAAGGTCTAAGTTGGCCACTCACAGGTGCTGGGACGTGCCCAGAGAAGCTGTGGTTGTCACATCCCTGGAAGTGT
The DNA here is from genome assembly GCA_013399695.1 of Formicarius rufipectus. NCBI lineage: Eukaryota > Metazoa > Chordata > Aves > Passeriformes > Formicariidae > Formicarius > Formicarius rufipectus. The sequence continues at coordinate 182,008 of VXAU01000284.1, forward strand.
TGAATGGGCTTGGATGGGGCTTGGAGCAACATGGTCTGGTGGAAGGTGTCCCAGCCCATGGCAGGAGCAGGAGTAGAACTGGATGATCTTTAAGGTCCCCTCCAACTCAAATTCAAACAGAATTCTATGAGTTCTTTGAGCTGAACGTTCAACTTTGAGCCTATGAGCTCTTCTTTGAGCCTATGACCTCTTTGAGTCTATGACCTCTTCCCAACTGGTGCCATGGTCCACAGAGCCTTAACCCATCCTCAGCAGAGGATGTTGGTACCTGCAAACCCCATCAGAGCCCTATATTGCAGTGCCTTTGGTCCTGCCAACATCAAAATCAGTGATATCCCCCTAGCTTTAGGTGGTGTCCCAGTGTGGTGAGGGGCGTCCCGTGACTCCTTTTCCAGTCATCAGAGATCATGAGACAACACTGGAGAGTTGATTCAGGAGGAACCGATCTCATCCTGGCACGGACACTTCTTCCAGAGCTTCCAGGGACCCCAGACCTCTCAGCTCACACAGAGATATCTATGCTGGGGACACCCTAAGCCTTAGGAGATGGTTCATGGCCCACATCCCACTCTGTCCATACTACTAATCCACCTCAGCCATCCAGGTCTCCACAGAACCATGGAAGCAAAGGTTGCAGGGCTTTTGGTAAAGCCTAAACCAGCCACAGTCCAAGCTCATGACAGTGGATAAAAAAAAAATGCTGAGGGCCACCTTGCTCCCTGGTTGTTACATGCTGAGCCATGGTGAAACCTTTTCCTGCTTGTTTTGGATTGCTGCTGGCTGTCATAGCCAGCTCTGGCTCTCCGTGGGCAGCTCTCATTGCTGCTCCCATCAACCTGCTTGGGATCAGCCCTTTTGCAACACCCCCACCTGGGGAACTCCTGCTGCCTGGAAGGGTCTTCCAGTTTCCCTCTGTGCCCAGGGAGTCTTCCACCATCAGCTGTGCATGGGTGAAGGTCTCTCCTTTCCCCAGGACCTGGGGTACTCTGTGGGTTTGGGCATGAAGTGCAGGATGGTGGGAGGTTCTGCTCTGCTTTGTGCTGAGGGATCTGGAAACTCCCATGCTCGTAGGGATGGAAATGTAGGACAGCACTCGGGTTGGGAAGAGAATTAAAATGTTTGCAACAAATATAGCTGAAAAGTCAAGCAGGGCATTAGGCAGTGCTTGGCAAAGGTACAGGAACACCGATTGCCGGGGGTGGGTTTTGCCCTGGGAGCTTTCCCTGGGAACAGAACAAGGAGGGGAAGGATAAACTCTGCCCAGATTCACGGGACCGTCTCCACGGTTCAGAAAGAGGGTCCTGCAGATCCCTGCTCCATGCCATGACCACAGCAAGGAGCAGTGCTGCCCTGGCTGAGCCACTAGCCAGGCAGGACCTCCGGGCAGAATCTGTTCTGACCGTCGGAGAGAGCAAACATTTGAGTGGCAGGAGGGGAAGCGCCTTGCAGGGAGCCTGGAAAGGGCTGAGTCACTCGCTGTCGGCGTCAGCAACTGAGGAGAAACCGTGACTGCCAAACAGCCACCTGGAGCTTTGTCAGCTCATCCCGAAAAAACCTCTCCCGAATCCCACTGGAGAGCTCAGTGTGCCGCACGCAGCCGGGGAGTTCCCCGCGAAGGCAGTGGCTGTGGAAAAATGCCCTTCCCTGGCTGCAGGTGCCGGTTCTTGTTGCAACATCTGCCTTGGGGCCGCTCTCCCACCGCAGCCGAGCAGCCTTCAGGGACTTGTCGCGGCCAAGCCGGGGCTCGGTCCAAGGACCGGGGGCGGGAGATGATGATTCGAGATCTGCAGGCTCTGCGATGGGGGAGAAGCACGACGCAAGAGCTGCCCCCGCCCCGCAGCGATAAGCGCGGCTGACTTCAGCCGAGGGACTGACTCACCTAAGCCAGGGCATCTCGTCTGGATATCAGGTGGAGACAGGGAGAAGCAGTGCATTGAAATGAGCTTTGATCTTTAAAGCAAACAACGCCGGCTTGTTTTGCAGCACCGAGGCAGCCGTGGGTGATAGAGAAGGACGGCCAGGCTGGTTTGGAGGGGCCCCGTTCAAGGCACTCATTTTCAGTGGATGGATCAGCTCAGCGCTTGGAACAAGGGCTCTGGTAAAGGCTTGTCGTGAAAACTCACCTTGTGCTGCCGAATACCAGGGCTGAACATCTTGGGGCTCTGTTTGGGATGCAAATCTGCCAGGTTGAGAGAGACAACATGGCTGGGTAATGCAGAACAACATATGCCTATAACTACTCCAGCTGTAGCCAAGTGGCACATCTGGGAGACAAAGTCTAGTCCTTGGTTGCAGCTCCGCAATTTATTCTATCTCCAGTCTCCATCCTGGGAATATTTCAGGATAAAACCATAAGCAATTGGGCTTATGAGTAGCAGACCTCCTGAGGTCCCTTCCAGTCTGAATTATCCCATAGTTCTATGACAATCCCAGGGAAGAAAAGAGCATTGTAGCTCATGGGGTGCAAAATTGGGTCACTCAAAAAGACTCTAGAGAGACACTTCCCCTGGGGCATGTACCTTCTCCTGGCACTGCACCTGTCTCCTCCAGCTCCTTCTGCTACAGTTCACGGCTGCAGAGGGAAATATGCCCTGTCTGCCTGCTCCCCACACAGACAAAACATCCTCTCTAAAGTGCAGACACCAGAACTGTAATTGTATCTAGTTCCACAGAGTCATGGGATCACAAAATGGTTTGGGTTGGAAAGGAGCTCCAAGATCATCCAGTTCCAACTCCCCAGACCAGGTTGCTCCAACACCTGTCCAACCTGGCCTTGAACACTTCCAGGGATGAGGCATCCACAGCTTGGCTGACTTGAATTTCAACATCCACAGCTTGTCCGATGTGGATTTCAGACCCATCTAAAGCAGTTCAATCACTTCACTATGTGCACCCCCCGCTCAACCCATCATCTGCTTTCTCTCAAGAGTGTTTCTGTTCTGGGATGCAGATGCACCAAATACAAAGCCCTGCAAAGAGATGTCTCTGGCTTCATCAGCTGTCACCACATGGCCCGTCACACCCCTCACATTTCGATCCCTCAGCCCACCACTGGGGTCCTTTCCCAGCTGGCTGGACTGAAGTCTGCATGGAAATGCAGGTGCTGGAGCATGTCCAGAGAAGGGCAGCGGAGCTGAGGGAGACTCTGGAGCACAAGTCTAATGAGGAGTGGCTGAGGGAGCTGGGAGCGTTTAGCCTGGAGAAAAGGAGGAGGTTGGAGCCAGGTGGGGTTTTTCTCTTGTCCCAAACCACAAGAAACAGGGCAAGAGGAAATGGCCTCAGGTTGCACCTGGGGAGGTTTTGATTGGATATTAGGGGAAATTTCTTCTCACAGTGGTCAAGCACTGGAAGAGACTGCCTAGGGAAGTGGCGGAGTCACCATCAGTGGAAGTATTTAAAAGACATGTAGATGTGGCACTTGGGGACACATTTTTGGGTGAATATAGTGATACTGGGTTAATGGTTGGACTTGATGATCTTAGAGATCTTTTCCAACATTAGTGATTCTATTATTCTATTATTTTTATTTAATGTCTTCATATTAAGAGGGACTGACTGGTCCTTGTGCCTGTCTGCCCTTTGCCACCTCATTTTTCTGCCCTCCCAGCTTCCTCGGGAGCAATTCCACCTTTTTTTCCAGCTCACTAGTGAAGAAGGCTGCACGGCTTTGGGCCAAGGATTTTCCACTGAAGAAACAGATCCAGGCCCCAGCGATTCCCCACTGATCACCACTTTTTGAGATCTGTCAGACAGCCAACTCTTAGCTCATTTAACACATGGTCTACTGATGTGTGGTGCTTTTTCCCCTCCACTGGAATGCCACGCTGTACTAATCTAATATTTACAAGGATGCTGCATGTGCAGTTATGTTTATGGACCAACCTTGGGATCTGAAGAAATGAAATCAAGTTGGTACAACAAGATCCCTTTCCATAAGCCCACACGGACTGGCATTTTTTATATTTCTGTTCTTTATGCTTTTGTGAATCAGATTTTAGATCAGACTGTTTTTATTAACAATCAGCCTGTTATTATTAGCTGGACTTCACTCCTAGACATGTCTGGCCCACAAAGGCAGTTGAGCTGCTCAGCAGGCTCCTGAGGCTTAGCAGTAGTAGCAGAGACCAAAAGATGTTGGCCCATATCTTTGCATCTTCCAAGGAACTGAGCTCTAGGCTTGCTTGGGTTGAGCCTGAAGCAGCTACTCTACATCCAAGAAGCAGTTTCCTTATTTCATTTTTGGGAAACTCAGGTAGAAGACAGATATAATGGCAGCATCTAAACTCAGTGGGGCTCACTGTGTCTCCTCGCACAGTGGCCAAGGGCAGGAGATGGTTGTGCAGAGGCTGGCAGGATACACCAGGTGAGACCTGAACCCACCTGCCTGAGCTGTCAGAAAGGCACAGCCACAGGGACCATGTAAAACCCTTCCTGTGTGCTGTGGTCCTTGACCCCTGGGCTGTGGGACAGCAGGAATTAGGCTGGGCGTCGTTATAGAATCATAGGATCATTAAAATTGGAAAAGACCTCTAAGATTTTCGAGTCCGACTATTAACCCAGCACCATGTTCACCACTAAACCATGTCCCCAAGTACAACATCTACTTGTCTTCTGAACACTTCCAGGGATGATGATTCCACCAGTTCCCTGGACAGTCTATTCTAATGTCTGTCCATGCTTTCCGTGAAGGGTACACAGCTTTAGGGTGTGCAGCTTCAGGGTGTACAGCTGCCCCTGTCCTGAAAAGATTAGGAAGCAACAGCACTATTTTAAAAACATCAACCCTACCCAAAATCAAGGGTGAAGCAGCTGATCTGTTGAGACCACTGAACCACATCATCATCACCTGCATGCCCCTTTCCATATGGACCCTCCTTGTTGCCTCATCACAGGCTCTGCTTGGGGCTGTTTGTCCTCATTTTATTCTACACGTGCAGCTTCCTCCTTAACGTGTGCTTCAATTCCTGATCACCTGGGTCCCCTGGAGACCCCTAAAACTTCTGTGTGAAAGAGAAGATGCCTCAGAGAATATGCTTCAGATTTTAAACCAAGCCAGATCCTGGTATTCTTGGTCCTGGATCCTTGGTCCTGTTTGTACCAAACCAGATCCCAGTTCCGCCACTTCCTCACCCTGAACTCGCACCCACCCCAGCCTTCTCCTCTCCCAGCCTGTGCTCGAGTAAAATCATTTGCACACTAAAAACCCTGCCGGATGGAAAACCAGCCGCCCACCCGTGCTCTCAGCCTGCCACCGGCGTAGAGAATCCCCGTCCTTAAGGACACAGCCTTGAACAAAAGCCAGGGAAACTAAAAAAAAAAAAAAAAAAAAAAAAAAAAAAAAAGAAAAAAAAAAAAAAGCNAAAAAGAAAAAAAAGCCAAACAAGCTTCTCTGCAGCCTGACCTTTTATTGTCTGTACGGGGCTGCCAAATCAAACCATGCTGCGGGTCCTTCCCGCTCCCTCCCCTATGCTGCTCGGGCAGTCCCAGCCCTGGATGTGCCATCGGTGCTTCCCAGGAGCAGGGAAGACCATGATGGGGATGCTCGGGATGGTGTGGGCGGCTTCCTCTGCCTCCATCCAAGGAGGTCCTGGGGATTGGCTCAGGGGAGGGTGGGATCGGCAGTTCCTGGCAGATGGAGCAGTGAGTGAAGGTGGAAAAGCATCTGCAGCCTTGTGGGGGATTGGCGGCGTTAGAAGGATCAGAGGGGGACACATCGGGTTCAAATCATTTTCTCCCTTCAGCACGCATACAAGACAAGTCAGGAGGGAAAAAAATAAAAATAAAAAAGGGGAAAAAAAAATAAGAAAGAAAGAAAATATAATCCCCCTGCGAATGCCTGGTGCTGGCTGCCAGAACAAAAGCTTGGCTCAGGGCTGTGCCTGCCCCAGCAGAGCCCGCCTGGCTTTTGCTGCCCTTCACATTTCCCCATCATCCTCCGGCTCAGCTCGAACTCCTGAGGACACGAGCTGAGCTGGAGCATCCGAGGGCCCTTTGCTGGGACGTGGGGAGCCGTGTCCTCCCTGCCTGCGAGCACACAGCCAGGGCTTATCCACATCACACAGAGCTGGCTGCCTCTCATTAGCAGTGGGTGATAAATCCTGGGGGGAGATGACAACCCAGCGGGATGAATCCGAGCATCCTTCCCTTTCAGTTCTCTTCCTTCCATCACACACAGCCAGGCTTGCCCAGTCCCATCCATGGCTGTGGCAATAAAGCCACCCCCACTGGATGGGGAATGAAGGAATGGAGAGTTTGCTCTGTGCTTTTTCCTTCTGTTGGGAAGCAGAGGTTGTCCTGGCCTTCTGGTCCTGCTGGAAGTGGAAAGAGATGCTATGAGGTCTTCCCTGTTAGGTCACAGAGGGGTTCAACCACGTTGTCCAGCAATGACTTGCAGTGCCAGCTGGACCAGAACTCTACACCAAACACCACTTGGTTTAGTAGACAGGTTGGGTGAAGAACCACCTGATCTCATGGTTCTCTTCAGCGTCAGTGTCCCCTTCCTGCCAAAAAGGCTGTTGCAAACGGGATTCACAGGGCTGAGTGTTGTGTAATGGACAGCCAAGGGTGCTGGGCATCCCCACCTCCCTAAGCCCGGATCCAGCCTGTCACAGGAGACTGGGATGTGCTTTAAAAGCCACTGTGCATTGATGAGGCCACATGGAGACCCCAGCAAGGAGAGTTTGGGGGCTGTCAGTGGGAGTCCAGGCACTCCTGTGTCACACAGGAGGAGGAAAAGGGGCCAGGTGTGTCAAGGCAGGAGGTGATGAGAATAATGGCAAAATACAGGATTGTGTGAGGTTTCTGCCAACCCTCTTCTCCATGGCATGAGGGCATAGTCCATGCCTGCAGACTGATGCATCATCATAGTGGCACCTCATCCCCAAAGCTACAGTCCCATCCTACCACCCCTCCCTGCTTCCAGCCCACCCCAATGTTTGCTCCTCACTGAGCATCCATGCCTCTGCCACTGACTCCCACGCTCCCCAGCCAGGGCAGGGCTTGGCTGACCACATCTTCACATTTCCAGCTGGGAGAGCTGATGATTTGGGACAGGCTGCAGGAAATGCCTTTTATGTCTGGGGCTGCTGGGATGGCTGAGCTGATCCAGGTTAGAGGGGTTCCCATGGATCATAGAATCATAGAATGGTTTGGGTTGGAAGGGACCTTTAAAGGTTATCTACTCCAAAGCCACTGCAATGAGCAGGGACATCTTCAACTACATCAGTTTGCTCAGAGCCCCATCCAACCTGGCCTTGAATGTTTCCAGGGACAGGGCATCCACCACCTCTCTGGGCAACTTGTGTAGGTGTTTTACCACCCTCATTGTAAAAATGCCTTTTTTATATCAAATTTAAATTGGCTCTTTTTCAGTTTAAAACAATTGCCCCTTATCCTATCACTACAACCCCTACTAAAAAGTTTGTCTCTATCTTTTTCATAGGCCCCCTTTAGACACTGGAAGGGACTCCAAGGTCTCTCTGCAGCCTTCTCTTCTCCAGGCTGATCACCCCAGCTCTCCCAGCCTGTCTCCATAGCAGAGGTGCTCCAGCCCTCTGAGCATCTTCATGCCCTCCTCTGGACTTTCTCCTGTGCTGGGGACCCCAGAGCTGGATGCAGCACTGCAGGTGGGGTCTCAGCAGAGCAGAGTAAAGGGGCAGAAACCCCCTCATCAGCTGCCCACAGTGATTTGGGTGCAGTCCAGGATGCGGTTGGTTTCTGAGCTGCAGACACACATGGCTGGACTTGTGCAGCCCCTCATCCACCAGCACCCCCAAGTCCTTCTCCCCTTCTCTCGACCTGTTCATCTCCCAGCCTGGATTGATATGGGAGGTTGCCCTGACCCAGATGCAGCACCCTAAACTTGGCTCTGTTGAACTCCATGAGGTTCCCATGGGCCCACTTCTCAAGCTTGTCCAGGTCCCTCTGGATGGCACCAAGTTCCTCAGGCACATCCTTCAGGATGGAAAGGCACAGCTCTGCCCATTTTTTCTGGAGGGCAGGCTCTGCCCTCCATCCTGCCAAGCACAGGGACGGCTTCCTCAGTGCCACAGTCCCAAGGGCAGGGTTTGCTTTTCCCCTGCAAATCTGGAAGGAACAAAATCTCCTTGAGGGCTCTTCTACCCAGCATCATTTTGACTGAAACTGCTCTGATCAGTCACATAAATCTTCCTTCTTTAGGAAAACAAGGGAAAAAAAGCTGGGGTGTGGTGTCAAAGCAGCTTGCTGTGCCAAGAGCACCCCTGGTGGCTTTGCAAAGCCTTTCCTGGTGTCTTGTAACCCTTCTCTGTCGTTGGCACCTCGGGGAGATCATAAACCACCACTGGACTGGCATATTTTTGGGGACCACCAGCCCCAGGGGTGATGGAAAACAATGCCTTCTCTGCAGACCTACACAAACTCCTCTGAGCCCAGCTCTGCTGCTGTCCAGGGTGGACAAGCTGTGGATTCATCTCCTTCTGAGGAAAAGAAGGGCTCATGACTGTTTCTCAGCCCTGACCCTTGAAAAGAACCTGTGGGCCTCGCTGGGGAGTTTCTGCACAGTCTTGTTCAGTTGTGCTCTGGTTTATGGGGCATTTCCCACTGCACCAGGCTTCCTCTATAATAAAAAGGGAGAGAGGATGTAGGAAGATAAAAGCCTCAGGTTTGGGCTTAGGCCAGGGCCAGAGGCAGGCTAGACCGGGGAGGGAAGGAGGAGCTGTGGGATGTGGCTTCCTAGTGATGCCCAGTTCCATTTGGGAACACCTTGTGCAGAGCTGGAGGCTCGTGGAGACATCTCAGATCCTGCCAGCAGCCTGGGGAGGCAAACATTGCTCTGAACTGGAGGAGGAGGCAGCAGGGGAGGGCATGGATGCAGAGACAGCAAAGGATGGAGGATTGGAATGTAGCCTTGAATCAGCCACTGATCTGCTGGTGAATCGATTCTCCTCATTTAGAGCAGCCTGGATCCTTTCTGGGGGCACAGTTTTCCCTTTGGCTGTGGTGGGCAGTGCCTGACACAATGGGAGTGGATAGGACACACGGCTGGGATGGGAGAACTGCAGGTCCAGCAGTTCTTAGCCCAGCCCAGCACTGGCCCAGCTGTACATGGTGCATCAATGACCTCTTCAGGAACTGAGCAGCACCATCACACCCTGGGCTTCCCAACGTGAGGCAACCAGGGCACGTTTCTAAGACAAAAGTCCCTGGACTGAGTCAGGATCAGGAGGCAGAAGGGATGTAATTCAGAACAAGGCAAACTCACTTCTCCTTTCCTCCCCAGTAACCTCCCTGCAGAAAACAGCGGGGGAAAAACAAAAGGCTAAAGAGAATAAAAAAGACTAACTAGAATAAAAGAGAGCACATGGGAACATGTTTTTGCATCTCCACTTTGGAGTGGACTGTCCCTGAATCAGCCCTGCAACACTTGGACAAGGCCAATGTGACCATCCCCCAGGCAGGCCATGTGATGTCAAGCACATCAGCCATGCTGGCAACTCTTTTTCATTTGTTTCTTTTAAAAAGAAAGTTATATCATTAACTTCAGACCAATTAAACACATCAAACAATCATTGTTGATAACATCCATCATCCTGTGCTGTCAGGAAATGTGAGTGGTAAAACGCGTCTTTCCCTCAGAGTGGGGTAACAACAAAGTGAGATTTGCCTGGATCCAGCACCAGAGATCCAGCCCAGACCTTCTGCAAGAGCAAAACACACCTTGCAGAAGTTTCTTCTGCTGGTGTGAGAGGGACCAGAGATGCAAGAAGCACTTCTGCAGTCCACACTTCTGTAGGTGTGCCACCAGCAGTCAGCCTGGTGTCCTCTGGAGTCAGTGCTGTTGGCTGTGGACCCCTCGGCACAGCCCACTGACAGAGACAAGCCTGTGGTGGTTTAGACAGGAGGAGGGATGGTTGGAGGACTCGTGTGGAGTGCCCTTCTATGGCCAGGTGCTGGAATGTCACCTCCTGGGAGCAGGAAAGAGGTGTTTGTTGTGGTCTGTGGTTATGCAGAGCCTGCTGCACTGACCTTCGGGCTGGGGCAGTTTGGAGATGGCTGTGAGTGTAGAGCAGCTCACCTGGTGTTAGGGCTGAGGAGTTGACCCCAGGCTGTCCAGACACTGCAGCCTGGTTCCTATGGGATCCCAGATTCCCAGAATTCTGGTTCTTGACTCCAAGGTACATCCAAGACTCTTGTGGCTTGAAGATGTCAGGGGTGGGCTGTGGTTGATGACTTGGACCTGGAATGTCATGGGGCTGTTCTCCACACCTCCTGCCTTCCTGGCTCAGGTGGATACCACCACTCAGGTGGGTACCCAAACCTCTCAGCACCATGGCTCTGGGACACAACAGTGGGAAGACACACATTAACATGAAGTTAAGAGCCCTTCACATGCTCCTATCTAGACAGACAAGGTCTTTCCCAGCCCCTGACACCCAGGGGCTCTCACCTTTCTGCTGCAGGCTCAGAGGAAGTCCAGTGTGCACAATGCATTTGCAATGAATATTTTTCAGTATTTCTCCCCTGCTACTTCCAGTTCTGGACGAATTGCAGTCCTTTACAGCAAACTGGTGCTGGAAAACCTACTGGTTTAAGAAAAACAGCTCCAGGATGTCATTGCTCCAGATGGTGCCTTGCATGAGGGCAAAGAACCTGCTGCTTCCTGAGCTCTGGTCTGCAGAAGGGTGTCTTGCAGCCTGGAAGAGAACAGATTCATTAGGGCTGGTGGATGATCCCTGTGCATAGTGAGGGGCACTGGTGTTGCAATAATTACAGGAGCTTGTTCTTGAAATAACTTCACTGCTGCTGCATTTGGAGCAGCTGGACCCAACCCTTCTGGATTGAAGTCTGCCAGGGCCAGCCCAAGCAATTACTCCAGGATCCTGGCCTTTCAGAAGTCCAGCAGTCTCCAGATCAGGGGTCCTAGGAGGGTGCAGCAGACTGACTGCTCCTCCAGAGGTTTCCCAAGAGGAACCCTACACCCTCCTGAGAATACCTTACTTTTTTAATAAAGCCACACCCCCCACCTTGGACCAGTTTGCCTCAAATGAAGTATTCCTTGGGGAGGGCAAAGGCTGGGGAGTCAGGACCTGTCTCCTGATGGGCATTTATTAGCAGTAATGCACAGAAGGTGTCTTCAGCAGCCTTGGATCAGACACAGCACGGGCTGGGTGCACCCCAAATTGAGCAAAACCTTTATGTACCCTTTCAGCTGCAGATGGGCTGGAGGTTCATGGATGCCTACATCAACCTGGCTAACGGGAACTGAAACATGAGACACCTTGTGAGTGTGGACTCAGGCCTTTTCCTCCTCTAAGTCATTTGGACTCATTACTATTGTGCCATTTTTTGTGGAGCTGGCAGAAAAAATGGTCCCACCACGTGGTGAGGCAGACAGATGCCTTAGATTTTTTTTGCCTTTATCTTAATTACAGTATTTGAATCCTCTTGGGGCAGTTTCTCTCCTTTCTTCCATTGCAAATGGAATGGGGAATAATGCCTTGAGCTTATAGGCATATAGCTTATATTATATATTATATATATTATATATTATATTATAGAATAGCTTATATTATGTGCTTGCTTTTGGGGATTATAATTATTGGGAAAAGATTAACGAAGGGCAGATATTTGAATAGTTAAGTCCCTTTTTTTTTTTTTTTCTAGTTAAACAAAAAAAAGAGTCAAGTGCCTTGACTGGGGGATCTT